>QLPM01002051.1:0-13035 GCA_003314695.1 Albatrellus sp. MG142
GAGGCTGAGCATACTTGCCAATGTTGAAGATGGTCGGGGGTGGGTGAGGCCAGAGGCTGCCCGTGTACAAGGAGCACAAAGCGAGTACTTGATGGGCTCGTTTGCGCTACTGGTGACAGCGCGTGCGCACCGTCCTGGAGGAAAAGTCGTCGCGTCCTCATCTCGCATAGCAATACAACGCAGTCTCAGCAGGCCTATTCCGGTGGGCACGTCTTATTCCCACTATCTCTCTTTTCGTTCACGGGGCAAGTGGAATTTGAAAGAGAATGAGGATGCATGGCTTCAAGGTTGTCAGGTTATGTACTGGATGATGTCCACCATGACGGGCCACGATACAAAGGTGTCATGAACGAATCCTCAGCGTGCGGACTGTCTTTTCATTTCTTCGAATATTACCATAAACCCCATCACTTCCCTTGACCCGACACCTTCCCTTGACCCGACACCTTCCCTCCATGATCCCTATACGTATCTTCCAATTGACCGATGAGTCGCTATCCACCAATCCCATCTCGAGAAGAATACTATAAACCTCCTCCTCACTGTTATGTAAGCTCTAACTTGGAGCTCTTGTAAACTTACCGCATCCTTGTTCGAATCCATTGGTCTATGGACCTCGTCTCCAAATCATCCTCGAGAGTGCACACACTCCCAATAGGTACCTTGTTTGCCCCTGTTTGAACGTGTACGCACGCGTACTCTACGGAGTAACGACCTGACCCCGCTGTCGTCCTTTGGGCCAACGACCTGACAACGACAATGACCTGACAACGACAACGACCTGACCACGACAATGACTATTGCTGTCGCACGAATCGTAACAGAGGGGACATTCACAGCCCATGAATTGAGAAAGAAACGCGCGCCCGATACCTTTGAATACAGAAACGGCATGTGCACCATGCGTACAGCTATACGATATTGACGACAGTATAAAGCCGGGAGACCCTTGGGGCCCTAGAACGACACCCCGGAGCTTGGAGATCTCGCCTACATCATATCTCAGCACATTTCCTGACTCTAAAAGAGACAACCTTGAGACTATACATATTGCGACTTCTGCCTTCCTCACTGACTCTTCCCAGAGTTTCAATATAGAAGGCAATGAAATCAGCTTTACCTGGACTCTATAGACATGCTGCCATGTCCCTAGATAGTGCATTGCGTGAAAAACGCATCACGCCCGACGTCGACCTGCTACCTGGATGGAAGAACGCTCTCAGATTAGATCTATTTGCATCCATCAGTACCACAGACTACGCAAGAGATGTAAGCATATGTCTCACATCAGTTAGGACTCTAACCAAGACTGACCTCCCATGCGGAAGGTGACTGGGCCGTATTCTGACTCCGCGCATTACCCTTCACTGATGTTTGCCTTCTTCACGCTGCCAATGTCCCAGCATGAGACATATTCTCACAAGGAATCCATTGACGAAGCCAGAAAGGAATGATTCTCGCACCTCCCATCAGGACAGTCCATCCTGCAGCACTATGACACCATCGCCCTACTGCTACTAGGCGAACTCGAGGCAGCGTCCCCTGCGCACGCTGACAACTGGACGCATTTCACGACGTCCTTCAAGAGAAAACAGACAGAAACTAGTGCTTCAGAGGAGGGCGGGAGACTGTCCGTAATCTGCTTGGATATCTCGAGTACCCCGACAGAGGACATCGACGTGTCTTTTGAAGATGGCCTCGATTGCGTGGGAATGTACCGAGACCTATCCACCATCGAGTCGGACATGAGCACCGTGCAGGAGATCATCAGATATTCCCATATTCGAATCGATGTCTGTGCACACCTGTAGGAGCGTCTCTGTCCAACAAGTGGACGGAGCTGATGAGCTTTTCGACAATGGCACGTCCAATGTTTACGGAACCCGCTTGCAGAGCTTGTTCAGTGACGGAATGTCGGCGGAGATCGCCGCCCAAGCTAGTTGCCATGCATGGGCATCCAGACAAATTAAACTCATGCAAGGCGGGCTTAACAGCTTAGTGAGTCCTTCATCCAATCTACTGACCGCAAAATTCTAACGGAACCCATAGCAATGGTTTCACACGCCTCTTGTACCAGCCAACGGCAACAAGTACATCCTCACCCAGAGGGATTTCGTATGCCAAAGACACCCCCCTGATGTCAGGATTCGAGGAAAAGTGGAGCGCCATGCACCACTACAACGAGCAGTACGGTAGCATGAACAAGCACGTCATCACCCAGGAGCTTGGTACGCCAAATGCGCCTCTGGTGAACACAGTGCGCTACCAGATGTCGAAGAAGAGCCTCGTGCCATGCACCGCGATAACAAGCAGGCGGTGCCGTACAGGCGCGTTGCCGATACGCAGGAGACAGCTTCATGGTCAGCTGACTACGAAAACGAGCCGAGGACCCCGTCGTCGCATAAGCCTAAAAGGTTGTTGGAAATGAGTCGAATACACCAGATGCCGGGATATCGTCAGCTTCTTGTCGAGCGGACCTTATTGACGCCAATAACGTAGCACAGTTGAAAATACCGCTGCGACGCACATGACTGCGTGGCTTGTCGTAAGAGGTAATGATGTACTCCAATAACTGACTGCGGGAAGCAGAGATAGCTAGGGAGCCTCGTATTGTTCGCCGCCTGCGCTCGAACTGAGAATGATAAGCAGCTGCCGTCACGGCGCCATGGTTACGTGCACCCGGGCATAGTCCATAATTTGTAAAAGTCGAAGTTTGCAAACGAATGAGTCGCTTGCGGTCTCTACGCTGGACGCTTCGTGCCTCAAACAATGCATGCGCCAGCTAAGTCGGCGGACTGGGCGTCTCAACTACTCACACTGGCAGATGTTCGGCTTCCCGGTACAGATGTGGGTCATAGCTGGATGAAGTAGCATAAGGTCGTGAAGGAGACCAGAGTTTAAGCGCAGGATACCAACGGGTCGGCTACAGTAGCGTCTTGTAATATTGAACTCTGACGCGAAAGCATAGATTCGAGGGAGTTAATCATCAACTCGTGGGATACAACTGATTACGGCTGGAAAATCAACGACAACGGTACGACACCCGCGCGAGCAGTGTGCTTGTCCGGGGCAAGAGCAATTGCACAAGTAAATGTAAATATAAGGGGGGGCTACTTAATATATCTAACTACCCTGCAGCTGCATTCGCTCATGTAAGGCTTGCAATCCCGACGACGGCCCGATCCCAAATTCCAACATTACGGTAACTACAGTGTGCGAAGCATAAAATCGACCTCTCTGTACAGCTATTCTCTAGCATCTAAACCGCTTTTCCTTGAATTCTAGGCAGAAATAGGGCAGAATATGCCTTGTTTCCCAATTTGGTAATTTTTTGTGTGATGTTCAATTTTGGCTGGCTAAATTTTTTTATTGCACCTGAATGCTTGTCCACTGGCTATTTACCACTTGAAAGAATGCCTTGACCTCCAAAGTGATATGCACAAGCTCAATCAAAACATCCACCTGGTCAATAAAAATTTGCTCCTGTCTTTATCCTAATTGAATTTGATGAAGGCTCTGTCTACATCAACTCCAGTGATGAAATTGAAGCTGATGGGAGTAAAAGTGGGATGGAGGCAGCCAAGTCAATTGCTGCCTTGCACACATTATATCCAGTGTTTGCTGTCAAGAACAACAGCTCACACTGCCACATTGGGCTGCCGAGTGATATTATTGCCAGTATGGTGTCATGAATTCTCACAGAGGCCCTAATATGCTATAAAAATGTACTTACAGTACATAACAGCTGGTGGCAGCCTCCAGTAGTGAGAAATACATGGTTTTGAGGTGTTGTTTCGATTTCTGGGATGATATTCTTTAAATTTTAGATTTCAGCAAATATGATCAATATATAATTTTCTAGGCATGAATTTGATTCATTTCCGCGTACTTCCACTGAAAATAACGGAATATCGGGGAAGTAGTAGTATATCCGCGTTGGGCATTTTTTGAGAGGTCGATTTAGTGTTTCGCGCACTGTAGTATTGATGCCCTTTCGGGCATATTATAGTATTCTCCCGTATCGAAGATAGCCCATCACTCGGTAAGCAGCTGTGAGCTGGTTTGAATCCTCAAATCGACTCAGGTCAACGGCGTCTCTTTCCCTTCTGGGTGGAGTTCGGGAGAGACAAGTGGCATAAATTACTTTCTATCATCAGACTAATGTATACAGTGCTTTCCCACTACTGAAAGATAGGTGGAGGCAAAATGGTAATGCCACCAATACTGTCGAGGTCGCCTGCCTGGTTCATAGATACAGGCGGAGGAGGTGAAGCACCGATCAAGTGTCTCCTCTCCTGGTGGATAATATTTAATAGATTAGAGAATACGGAATCGCTGATACACTACAGTCCAAGGCATGCGATGTATTAGATATATATTGCGGAGTGAAGGAAAGAGAAGGTAATGCTTGAATATGTAGTATGTGGTGTGCCATGCAGAGGATTCGGCGTAATGAAAGTGTGCTGTTTATAGGTTAATGAGTGCGCGGGGTGTTGAATCGTAGTATTTAGACAAGAGGAGAACAGGCTTGAAAAAGAAAGATATTCATAGGAACGCATACACTATGAGTGAGTATGCGTTACCGATCGTCAGTGGCATGCCATGGGATATCGCCTAGCCGCTGTCGCACCGGCGTCGCCCTCGTCGAGGACTTGACGCCCTGCGCGCGTATCGCACTCGCCGTCAACGCCTGCGGCATCAGGACCATCGCCGATGTTTCCGACGCCGTACGGCGCATCCGCTTCTTCGGTGCAATGGCGCCTTTCAGCGTCTCTAGCCCCTTCAAGCCTGGCTTTAGTGCAGGTGCCAGCGTGGGTTCTATCTCGCGGGCAAGCTCGCGCACCAGCACCGCGCCGTCCTCGCGCCGAAGTCGAGAGACCATCTCGTGGATTCCGTACCGTTCGACCAGGATCGCCCGGTTAGGGTGCACATCGCATACGGTACGCAGGATGCGTAGCAGGTTCAGCTTCACAACAGCCTTACTGTTACTCAGCTTCTCGATGATCCGCCGGAAGAACTGCGACTTTGCAACGCCAATGGTGATGGTTGTCGAGATGCGGCAGACCTTTGAAAACGGATCAAGTAGGTTCTCAAATGAGTTGGCCTTGGCGGATACAAAGCAGCGAAGAAGGGCTTCAAGCGAATCAGGCTTAGCCAGTTCATCCTCTACGCGAGCTGTCTCCTCCTGCAGCCTACACCAGAAGCGTTAAGTAAGCACAAAAGCAGGAGAAGCTATCAGAAATCATACCAGGACAGAATTGACTCCAAAGCGCTGACCTGGAAGTATGGGTCGGTTAGAAGCTTGATATACATGGTCAGGCCGTCATGCTGCCACAACAGCGTACGACAGCTCTTTCCAGCACTCGCGAGGTCGCAAAGGATAGGTAAGGCGAACTGTTTCAGCGGAGAGCTCGATTCGATGACACGCATGAGGCTTGGGATAATCCCTGCTTGAGCAGCCTCTTCTTGTCTCGTCTTGTTTAGTCGACAAAGGTTGTAGCATGTCTGGAAGATGTGGTTTTCCATTTCCTGTGGAAGGATGAGTTTCGGAAACAGCATGGCGCACGGCAGCCAATAACGTACAGTACTATGAGGCCCTGTACTCTGCTCGTCCAGAATTCTTGTGATGATATCAATAGCGTTAGCATTTTGCATAACTTCAAGCATAGTCGAGTTCATCGATAGGTGTTTGATAGCTTTGAGTAGCTGGACAAGACACTCGGGCTCAAGGAGTTCACATGCGCGCAGGAGACCTATCAACGTACAGATTGGCATGGGTCGTCTCAAAGATGGACATGGAAGCACGTACGTCTGACAACCTTGCGAGTTCCCAACGCATTGCGAACGTGGATGTCCGACTGGGATACCTGACAGAATACAAGCAATATCTGGATAATTTTCTGCTTCATTTCCGAAGCCGTCTCGCCACGGTTCACCATGACGTTGAGAAGCGCTGACGACAGTGGGTCCAGCAAACCCTCACGAATGAACATGCGACAGAAGTCATTCTTCGTAGTGGGACTCTGCAGCTCGAAGACGCTTCCAATTCCATTGAGGGCATGCACAACCAGCTCCCCCTGTTCAGCGAAATCTTCGTCGAGCAGGTCGACCAGAACTTTCAGCCCACGACATCTAGCAAACGAACATTACAAATAGACTTGAGTGCTTGAGAGGGGTCAGCGTACGAGATGAACATCTGCAAGGTCAGAACAGACGTATGGCAGAGCAGCTGAATGAAATTGGATGCTTGGAGACGACATTCAGATGGGTACTTCTTCGAAGTGAAGCCTGTACTCATGCTTCAGCGAGGTGAAGGATAACAAAGTCTCAAGAGCTTACCCATCATGACCGGAATACCACTGAAAGATTGTGGGATTAGAGAAAAATGGACGGTTGCTCCTGGCTGTTCACTCACCCGATCAAACAGAAGCTCTCCAAGAACCCGGCATCGGCCGTGACAAGCTGGGTACAATCTCAATCATGTGATGAGTTTTAGACAATACAGCACGCACAAGGTTCACGATCTGCAATAATTTCATAGTAACTTCCCGTGAACATTTGCCCTCGAGGACTTCAAGGATGGCCAACATCCCATGCGCAGACACGAGTTGCCCTTGCATCTCTGGTGTGTCCGACATGATACCAATCTGAAGGAAATCATTATCACTTCCAAGACTTTCAATCTTGACAAAATGAACGTACCAGCTGATCGCAAGCGTCCCGTAGTTGAAAGTCGGGCGCAGATGGCGTGAGCTCATCGATAAGTAAATTGACTGCATTTGTCAGTCGTGCATACTTATCGCGCTGGAGATTCGCCTCAAGATCGTCTTCTGCAAAGCCTTCATCAATCTGCAAGAGGGACATCAATAGTGAGCTCTTCCAAGCCGATTGTAATCTACCTCAGCGAATGGATCTTCCTCATCAGTATCTTCATCCCCCAACTAGCAGAGAAATACCAGATAAATCGAAAGGAAGAAAATCAGAAAACGAATCTACAAACCCAGGACTTGTTGGACAATCTCGTGTTCAGTTGCAAAGTCTGGACAGGTTGCTCGGCGGCTTTCATCACAAACCAAGTGTTAAAGTACGTCCAGCTACACACGCACTGCACGAAGGACGTACAGGTTCCATTCGATTTTCCGAACACATCATCATAGTCTTCATCGTCATCTTCCGTGTACTTCCTGAACTCACTCTGATGAGGCATCTTGCGCGCCTCCGAGCGTCCAAACGACCCGCTCCCTGAGGCGACAAACGAGGAAGACCTCGAGTGCGAACGGAGAGATACAGAGCCGCCGAGTCCGGAAGGCTGGCTCAGGGACGGTTTAGACGACTGGCGTTTGAGTTCGGGCAATGGTGCGGTCTTGGGACTCGGAGAGGCTGGCACTAGCCCGAGCGTCTTGATATCATCCGGATGAAACAGGCCCCGCCGGGACGTGGTCTTCATCTTAAAGTCTGCGAACTTCTCCTGCCACTCGTCATCTTCATCGATTGCGAGGTCAGAGTAGTCCTCGAGAATGGGCACAATGTCAGCTGGAGGTTTAGATATGTTGTTGCTTTCTGCAGAGCTAGGACTCCGGTTTGGTCGTATTGTCTGCGCGTTGTCATCGACCTCTGGCTTCTCATCGTCCAACGCGGTCTTTTCCAATGCTGCAGCATTATGAGAGTCTATCAATTAAAGCTGAGTGCATAATGACTAACCTTGTAGTTTGGAGAAAGAGATGCCCTCCTCAAAGTCATCATCCCAATTATCTGTCTGTTCCTCTGGCTGCTGAAACACTGCGGGCACGGGTAAAGCCAAAGGAGCGGCATTTTTCGTGTTCGCAAGTGGGGGTACTTTCTTAACTAGGTTTGACGGCGCCTGAGAACTCGACAACGATAAGGGTGGAGGCACACCGCCGAACGAGGCTTCTGTTGGAGAACAAAGAGGAGACCGTGGCGGCCCAGAAGAGATAGAGCCTCGATGCTTTCCCTGGTACTTAGAAGGTCGTGGAGGAGCTACTTTACTGGTGAGGAGAGCACGAGCACAAACAGACTTTCACTCACATTTCAACGCTTCATTCCACTCTTGTACCTGGAGCACAGCCTCGTCGAAGTTATAATTGCTGAGAGGCCGGGATCCGGTAGGTCCTTCCATTTGGCCTCTGGCTCTCTTTCCATCAGCCATGTGCCTTTTTGCGGACACCATCCAGGGGTGGCGAAGGAGCTTCTTTGCTGATATGCGTAGATTGCAGTCCTTTTGAAAGCAATGATATAAGAAGTCCTTTACAATAGGAGAGGCACCTTCTGGTATAGGTGGACAATCATCTTGGACAATCCGATAGAGTGCTGGCATGGGTTTAAGGAAGTGGTAGGGAGGTTTCCCCTCCAGCAGTTCGATAACCGTACAGCCTACGCTCCTAAAGAAAGATTAATAAAGGCCTTCTAATGAACTCTCACGAGATATCAGACCATATGTCAGATGCCGTTGTAGCTCCGAATTGCTCAATGACCTCGGGAGCCACTGAAAATGATTGTGAGCACAATTTTTCACTCAAGATACTTAACGACAGCTTCTCACTCCAGTAAGGGCTTCCCACAACAGCGTCATCGCTCGCCACGCCTGCTGCCGTCGTGCTTGCGACACCGAAATCTGCTAGTTTGACAGCACCATCCTTGGTTGTCAGGATATTTGCGCCCTTGATATCACGATGAATGACACCCTGATCATGCAGGTAAACGAGCCCTTCAAGGACCTGTGATATGTACACGGCAACGAGATTCTCCGGAAACTTTCCGAAGCGCTTGCAGATATTGTGCAGCGAGCCGTTCTCACAAAACCTGACAAACATGAATATACAGTTCTATAGACCATTTCTGCCTGACTCACTCTAGAATGATGTACAGATATTCCCGTGTCTTGACGAATCCCTTGTACTTGACAATATTGGGGTGCTGCGGGGCAGGTTCAGAGGTTGAATATGCACTAGAAGAAAGGTAGCTTACGTTCAGGTTCTTCAGGAGGTCGATTTCGGACTAAGACACGAACACAAGTCAGTTGTTGTCGGGACACACCAAAGGACGCATCTAACCATGATTTGACCCAATTCGCCCTTTGGTATATTGCTTAGCTGAATCTCCTTCACTGCTACAGTTTCTCCCGTAGCCCAGTTCAGGGCGCCTGCCATAATACGCGTTAATTATTGATGCCGCGGTCAAGGCGTCGCGACATGCTCACGATAGACCTGTCCAAAAGCGCCCTTCCCCAGAGAATCTCCCAATTGCTATGGGAGATCGGAAGATATGTCTCAGCAGGGGAGGGGAGATTGGGAAACAATAAGATACGCACATAGTCATTCAGTAACTTGGAGCTGGTAGTGCTCGACCCAAGAGCTGTTGATAATCCCGTCATTGTACCAAAAATTAATGGCTAAGCGAAGCCAGGGACGCGAGTGTCTGTAAAATTGCGGTAAAGAAAGTCTGGAGGGAATCGGACGGCTCGTGAATAATAGCGTTTAGGAGCCGGATCAAATAGTGGCCCAGGAATGGGAATCAAAAGGGTGAAAGGTGAGGGGGGCCTAAGTACTTTGCTGTGGCAGGGACTGCCACAAGCAGTCCAAGTTGAAACGGACGCGCTCGCGTCGCGACGCCACTGAATGCCACGCTCACCAATGCGGCTTTCTCCGCGGTCCTACTACTTCCGTCCTTTCATATCTCCAGTTCGTACACACTGACGGTGACTCTCCATGTGACATATCTTACTATCGCAGGTAATGGCTTCTGTATAGTAACTTTTCTGGCATCCTGGGGCTCACTTGCAGGGTCACGTGCAATTATCATAAACTGGTTCTATGGCATCATCACCGCCCTGACATGTCATCTGTCTTCGGAGCTGGTGCACAGTCGATGTCACACATCAAAGTCAAAGCGATCCAACATACCTGGCACAGGTTCCAATTACTGGTCTGCTACACAGGTTGGCCGTGGATTCGTCTGGGACTGCTCCTGAATTAAGGTTAGGGTCATTCCAAATGGTGGCTCGTGATATTGATGCCGTTCCTACCAGCGTCATTAGCAGGAAAATGGCAATTAGTATACTGTAGAGCGTTGTAATTGACGTGCTGCAGGATCGATGCTGGTATAAAGTGTTATTTAAAAGAAAGCATTACGTGCAAGCCTTCCACCCTCAACCTTATATCTGGGTTCCAATGCACGATGGATAGTTTGAATCTTCACTGGCTTGGCAAACCTCATGTATTCAGGGTATGTCAATCAATTGGCGCACCACTGCACACAAGGCCTGATTCTATGAGGGTTGCACGCACCACCGGATATAAATTTCCGCTTCCAATTGTCTCCCGGAGAATGCTGATATACAAACGCGGCGGCCGGAGCGCGTTATTGTTTGGCGCAGTGCCATGTTGTCAAGGCACGGAGCAAAGAGCTTCGGATGTCGGATAACGTCGTGGCGTCCTCTCGAGACCTTTGTTCCAAGCCCTCGATACAGTTCGGTGATATGCCTGCTGCCCCTCCTGTTCTGTCAACTAAGAACAGACCGCGATAAGTTCCATATTCCGGCCCTTTTCGCATATGCTATCGGATTAGGTACCGGAAAATGCTATTTAAAATTTTGGAACTGGCGATGCACCGGGTGCTGGATCCAAGCGTTGCAATTGTTCTGCCGGCCATGTACATGTCAATAGGAAGGCCGATGGACCGTGGTATCACCGGCAGGCATCGTATAAAACTTGCACGTAGAGTCCCACTCACGCGCTCCAGTTCTCTTCCTTGTATAATTCATCCTAGTATGTTTCTTATCTCTCTCGCATGACTTATTTTTGATGATCAATCCTTTGTCAGCTGTCTTAGTCCATCAATCCATCTCTAATTCATATACGAATCTATGCCGTCACAAAATTCTACAGCCATCCAGCCCAGGAACTCCGATTCGGCTTCCTACCATAGCGGACCCGGGCGCACGCAGCGGCTTCTGACACCCCTGCGTAAACGCATTGTTCTTAAGGTGTTCACCGTCGGACGGGCCGCCCGCACAGCGCGTAAATACGGCCGCAGCACGCCTGAATGGGCTAAAGCTGTCCAAATAGCGACTCAGACCAAGCGGCGCACTGGTGCGATCAGCGAAGCAATTTACAGACGACTTCAACGCTACTGGCGAGCGTGCCCGAAGAACATGCGGCGGCCACGGACATATGTGGAGAGTCTCGATATGCTGAAGCGGCGTTAGTGTCTCGTTACCATTTTTGAGTCACATGTTTACTCAAGAGTACTGTTTTCTGCAGTCATGGAAGCCATTAACATCATTGAGGATGGCCTAGACGAACTACACGAAGTTAAGGTAGCGAGAACTAGGCTGTTGGCCGAGGCGGCCAATACTGAACGGATCCAACGAGACAATCTCCGCCAGATGGCAGATGAAGGAATAATTGATCTTCCTGAGTTCCTCCACAGAAAAGACCCATGAACCTTCTGGGAGGTGCATCATTGCATTGTCGTAATAATCAGCGTATAATAAGTCACTATCAGTGAGCGGACAAGATCCTACAGAGACCTAACGTACTATATATTGTGTGAAATACAGAGACCTAGTGTATTATATACCATGCGAGACATACATATATATGTAAGGACTGGACTGTCTGTTGCATCAAGAGTAACTATCGTGTGAGGTCCGCAACCTCTATCTAAATAATAATAGACAGAAAAAACAGGCATAGGAGCAACTTGAGGTCGTAGAGTTTTCGTAAATAAAATGTAAATACTGGAGTCATTGACTGCTCTTAGAGACCAATCGTAAAAGGGATGTGAACTACGCAGGTCGCCTGCGTAGTTCCTCGGTGAGCCAGGCGATTGTTTGATCTCGTTCTTCGAGCTTCCTCTGTAGTTCCTGGATGTCACGTTGGTGATGCTCGACCAGAGACCGCATTTTGTCCCTCGACATATCGATCCAATTCACGGCTGTGCACAAAAACGTGGGTCTCGTCAGCACATATCTCCCTGCACGCAAGTATCACTTCTACGCACCTGCTTGCAAGCACTTGTTTCGCGTAGCATTTGGCGTGCGCGGATAGACCCTCATGCGGAGCTGGTTGATCAGGTCCTTCTCTTGATCCCGGAACTCCTGCGCATACACCTTCTTTTTTACGCGCACGTCCGGGTCCAGATCCAGAGCAGCTGGATACGTAGAGTCGCCCGCCCCCGAGCCACCAGCATCCGACGCGATGTCCGTGCTCTTGCGCTTCGTCTTCGGTGCATCGAGTGCCGCGGGAGTACTGCAGACGCTGGCGGAGGACGAGCGACCCGTGCTGAATGATTCGGGGTGCGAGAGCGAGCGGCGATGCCGCGCCACGGATATATCTAGCTCGAGGCTCTTCTGCGGCGAGAAGGCAGCCGGGACGCCGGAGGATGGGTCAGGACGAGTATGGTACGTGCGGTTGTGTACGTTCCCTGTGGCATCGGAAGTGGAGCCTATGCCTGCATGAGACTGCCACCCAGAAAGCGCGCTGGTTTCGCCTTGAGTGCTTCGAGTGGTCTGGCCAGACGCGATTGAGCTGAAGTCAAATGGCGGTGCCGCATAGATTGTGTTATACATATTGGCGTTCCTGCCGTCGAGGTCCTGGGGGGAGACGGACCACTGGGGGTAGGATAGCAGAGACTCCAGGTCTCCGATGTCCTTTGTTATATACGGGTTATATACTTGTGGACCTTGGCTGTAATGAAATCCTTCGTTACTATGGCTCGGACCCTGAGAAGCTGGAGCAGATGCGTCTGTACTGTACTGCTGGTCTTGGCTGCCGTACATATGCAACCTATCCAAACGATAGTTGAGTACATACGGCCAACACAGATGGTAAAGTTGTAGCAGATATGCACACCTTAAACGGCTTGGGGCGCGATTACCGTCTACTCCACCGTGTGGCAAACTCGCTGTCGGTTGGCTGCAAAAATTAGGTAAGGATTGCGGTATCAGAGCCGCCGGAGGTCGATGAGGAATGTCAGAACGAGAGCGATGATGAGAATTCCCGGCCATTGCTGGGG
>QLPM01002053.1:0-15009 GCA_003314695.1 Albatrellus sp. MG142
AGTCAATAGAAGTCCGAGATGTGCAGTAGGTCAATAGAAATTGAAACAGGGTAAAGGAAGATAAACAGGGTAAGGGACAGTAATGAATATGAGGGTAACTCGTGAAAAGATGGGTTCATGTGGACAGGTACACTTGGCATACCGAGGGAGATGGAAGAAGCACAATGCGCAGCATTGCCTGATGACATGTGATAAAGCAATTGAAAGACGGATCAAAGGAAGTGCAAGCGCGCAGTCAAGTAGAACATGCGGGTTACACATGAAGGTTTTGAAGTGTGGCAAATGCTGATGAGTCAGGTAACGATACTTCCATACAACGGAAGATGCCGGATGCTGGTAGGCATGTTGGAGGTGAGTTGGGCACGTGGTGATGGTGAAGCTTCCATACAATGGAAGATGCTGGGTACTTGTGGGTGTGTTGAATGCAAGTTGGTCATGTGGTCATGGTTGACATACAGAGTACGTAACCTGTGATCAAGTTGATGTAAGAGGAAAAGAAAAAGAACTAATGGTACATGGCCAATGTTAGGTTCATAACACTTTCCCCCTTCTGAAAATTGACCACACTGTGGGGAACAAAGCTACCATGCCTTGCACAGGCAGTTGCACCTATGCTAGTTGCCTCCAGTTCATGATGATCTGAATTAGCTCTGTTCACAGCACAATGGTTATTGCAAGTTGATCTCTAACATATTTTATGGTCATCAATCAGCAAATGATAAGGTATGAACATGCAAAACATATTACATCTTTCTCCTCAGTGGCAATTGATAGATGAGACTTGTATGGTTTCTCTGTGACAATGTATCCATGGCCATCTTGGATGGGTACATCATCATGCAGATTTTGCATTTTCATGTGCTCAGCATGGAAGTTACCATCCATGACATAAGTCCTCATGTATGCCCATTTGTTTGGGTTGTCTTTCCCATTGATCAGCATGTTAATATCAGGTTGAGGGCATGCAGCACAAAATAGGGCCAGATCACCAGGCCCTGGTCTTGATCCCAATCTGTGTCCATAACCAAACCAATTCAGCTTCTTAAGGTTCCTCCACTGCCTTGAAACTCTCAGCAACTCTTTATATCAATTCTGTTAAAAAGGGGACAAGGTAGAAATATTATATATATCATAAAGACATCAAGGTATAAATTTACTCACCCCTAATGTGTGAGGGAAAGCCATATTCATTACCCTCCTCAGTTTGCTGAAGTAGTTCAGTGCAGTTATCTTACATTCCAAGTTCTCAATGTGAAAATCATCCAGAACAGTAAAGGTGAAAAGGGTGGATGGCCTCTTATGAGATGCAGGATACATCACAGACTGAAGTGCCTGGACATCTTGGGGAAGGGCATTTGGACACTGACACTGTTATGAACCTAACATCAGCCATGTACTGTTAGTATATTTTTCTTTTCCCATTTCATCTACTCAATCACAGGTTACATACTATGTACATCAACACCCACATGTGTCTTACATGATGACCACACATGCACACACATCTGGCATCTTCCATTGTACAGAACCTTTGCCTTAGAACATTGAACCTTTGTACATGACTTGGTTACTGCACACTTGTGCTTCTTCTGCTTCTTAACCTTGTTACACCACTTTACTTGACACATGTTTACTGCAGATGCTGCACATCCTTCCTTCTCCATCTACCCCAGAATGCCAGGCATACTTGTATATCTCCATTCATCCCTCCACATGTCTTCATCCACTTTGTACCCTGTTTATTTGCTCCACCCTGTTTCATTTGCTATTGACCCACTCATGCACTCCAAACTTCCTGTGACTCACAGCTCCACTTGCACATGGATGCCACCCTATGACAACAGCCTTATGCCATTCTACCATGTTCACTAACACCTACACACACTCATATGGTATGCCATTCCCACGTACCCATAGGTATATAAGCTTGATCCTCTTAGTACTAGAGTCTCAAGCTTGTTCTATTGTATCTTACCCAGTACTAGACTCACCAATACCAGTCCATTTGTGTCATATCCTTCTGCCCTGACAAGGCATTGTCATACCTCATCCTTACCAGCCTATACCTGAACCTTACCACTTAGTCCTCTTTTATAGGGGAACCCTAGCTCATTTTAGCAAGTCACCAATGTCCTGAGCATACTTCACACTTGATAGGATTCTGGCCATGCATACACATGCTGAACCCTTACAGACACCATCATACTCCAATGTTGTGGACACCAGACTGATTGACAATGGTTAGGATAGGATTTACATTGAGATCAGCATTATGATGTCCATGTGAGCCATAAGATAAGTAAGTGGGGTCTTTATGCCCTGGTTCATCTTGCCACATCTTATCTTTGATATCTTCCATGTCTGAATAAACTGTATTAGAAATGATATCTCATATAATGTGGACTACCAATATAAGCATTAAGATTGGCATGTCAATAGGTATGATATTGATATCAACATTGATATCAACACAGATGTCAATACTGATATTGATGTTGATATCAATATCATACCTATAGACATGCCAATGTTAAAGGGTATATTTAGATGTAAAGCTAGAATAATCACAAGGTGATCTTTGCCAGAATATAACAAAACTTACCTTGGATTGTTGAGTCCATTGTTGGTATTGACTGCATTGGATCTTCTCCCATTGATTCATTGACATGGTCTTTAGCTGGTACAATGGCAGGACAGACCTGTCCCCAATGACCCATATTGATAGTTACTCCAACCTTTGCTAACCATGATGCCTCAAAGAACATTCCATTCCACCTTTCAACCCAATAGAGTGGATTACTTTGATGCCTTCCTCTACAGCATGTGGTGCAAGTGGAAGGTCATCAAAAGCAATCTAAACATCTCCAAGATATAGAACTTGACTAGCAGATCAAGCATCAATTATCTGGAGGTGGAGCTTCATTGTTCAGAATGTGTCATAGATATTCATCTCTATATGATATCCACTCTCACATAAGATCATTCCAAGTCTACAAAAGTGAATAAAATAGATATCAGCATATGTTGGGTTGTTATTGCATGGAGAAAATGAACTACAAGTTTTGTATGACTATGGGGGATGACATCTTCATTCAGCATCTCCATGTCAAATGCAGGTACCTCATCTTGTGGTTGAGATCATTTTGTACTTCTTGCTTTTTCTCTCAACTTGGCCCCTTCATCTGGTTCATTATAGTCCATGATCTTCAACTTCATTCTGTGACATATCATGACTTCCTTAACCTGTACATGTTGTACTTTGGGTTTTTTCTTTATGATGCACCCCTTCACTTTTGCCATCATGAACAAGCTACTGGATGAGAGTGGAGGATGGGTGGTATTGGATCCATTGTGACATACTGTATATAATAAGAGGTATTCTATCTTCTATCATACATCAAATGAGGCAGCTGTTGGCAACACTAGTGTAAGGACTTAGCATGATGAAGGTCAGCAAGGTCCTATCAGATTTGGTGAAGACAACAGTGGTTCCAAAGGTGAAGCTTAGCCTGGTTCCTTGGCCAAAGTAAGATCATATACAGATGAGTACAGGCTAGTGTCAAGCTACCTGGTGTAAGGGTTCAACATGCAGTCAAGTGGTCAAACACCTATACAATGAATTGACAGAGCCCTAGGCAAAGCCCAAGGTTGGAGGGTGAATGAGACAAGGTAAGACAAGTCAAATAGACTTGTGAAGACTTAGTGAGAACATGCTGAAGATCCAGACAAGTACATATATTGTACAAGAGGATAAGCTTAGGGCTTATCTGTTATGATTACCCAGACTATTTTCCTTTTCTTTTACCACTTACCTTCCTATCTGGTTACCTGATATCTCCCATCACTTACAAAGCAGTATTCCTTTATGTGTTACTCATTTATCTCTGACTTGTTCTCCATCTTACATGTGATTCCTTTCTGACTCACTCTCTCCCAATCCTACTGGAGGATAGAGAGATACTTACCACACACATTGATGTATCAGAGGGAGTCCTGCCCTCAAGCTCCAATGTATAATATTGTACTATAGTGTAGGGATAAGCTAAGCTTATCATCTTGTGCAATATACACACTTGTTCTTGGATCTTCAGCAGGAACTTGCCCCTATAAGTCTTCTCTACAGACTTATACTACCTTGCTTACTCACTCTCAAACATTGCACTTCACCTAGGGCTCTGCCACTTGCATAGGTGTTCAATTGCTTGTTTGCATATTGAACACTTACATTATCTTCATGGTGTGTTTACAAGTTATATACTAGAGACTTGAGGGTAGACATCCCTCTTGTGTGTGGGTGGTTATACAGTAAGTCCCTTTATCCTCCAATAGGATCACAGGGGTGTGAGTCAGAGATAAGGGTTGATCAAATGATGTGGAATGAGATAGAAAGTGATGGGTGGTCATGATGAGGATCCTTCCTAATCTGGTACAATGTGCCTTATACTGTGGTCCTTGGTGTTATGTTGCACTTAGTTGCTCACCTGTTATTATTTCTCTTTCTTTTTACTTACTTGTTTCCTTTCTTGTTATCCCAGATATCTTCAGACTTACTGTATACTTTGATCTGTGTTTACTTGGATATCCTGTCAGTGTACAGGGTATTGGACTCATTTCATGTTGCACAGGATCACTCATTGCTCCCCTTACTGTGCACTTACTCATCCTGTGTTATCTGCCTATGGCAGATATCCCTCTTATCTTTCTGACTCATCATGACTTGTACCATTACTTATTGTAACTTCCTCTCATCTGCTAAGATACTTGTATAAATACCTGACTTGATAGTAGAACAAGCTCTAGTTGAGCGCATATGGCTCTAGAGAGGTGTGATGTGTTTCTCAACAAACCAAACCAGCATTGCTCCACCCACATAGCATACTCCCAGACCTCATACAAGAGCATGAGATTAGTGACTGCACCCCATGCTGTTAACAGACACAGGGCAACTGAGACTGGGAGCCACATGGTCATGGTAGCTGGGTAGACCTATTTTTGGGTTGATATCCAGGAATCTATGGTGATTAGGAAGTTGACTGCTGTGAGGATGTGCATGCTGAATGTAGGAGCATGAGAGATACACAGATAGTGTGAAGAGTGCGACACAGAGCTACAGTGAAAGGAACAGCTATGAGGATAAGAAAGAACAAGAGAGAGTGTAATACTCACTTCAGCAGAAGAAAGAAAGCTGAAGTGAGAATGTGATGAAATGAAGGTTTAAATACTGTAGAGTGATTAGAGTTCAAGTCCAGTTGAAACTCAGAAGAACAATAAACAATACAAGAAAGGAAAAGGAGAAATGATGAGTGGTGAGTCATATGTGACAGAGTGTGAGAGTGAGTCATTGTAAGTACAAGGATACCCATAAAAAGCGAATGAAAGGATAAATAAGGTGTCCATGGACCTGTAAGCATCCTTGATGACTTATGACATCACAGATGTCAAAGCAGAGCTCAACACAAGCCCTAAGCTTGTTCTCTTGTATTTTCCATACTTGAATCTGTTGCAAGGTTGCACTCAGAACTGACAAAAAAACAACTTCTTAATTAACTGCAGAATGGTCACTACACTACATGTGCAGGTACAATCTCTGCCAGCAAGTGCCAGTGTACAGGGTTGTGAAATTATCCTCCAATAGAATCCAGGAGGCTCTGCCTCACATACTGCCCCACTCACTCTCAAACCAGGTGTTACAAATACTGGATTATTTCTTTTCTTTCATCTTATCACTTATAACCCTTCCATTTATTTGGCATCTTACTAACTGTGGCTGAGTGTGAAGTTAGGACTCTAAGTAATAGGAACTGGATGAGATATAGTGGTAATCATGTAAATGCTAAAAAAGTGAAATTGAGCAAATGAGGAGAGATGCCAAAGAACCTTGTACACCAACATATTGTTGTTCTGTGTTTCAACTGGATTTGAACTGTGACCACTTCACAATACTTAAACCTTCATTTTGTTGCACTCTCACTCCAGCTTTCTTTCTCCTGCTGAAGTGAGTATTACACTCTTGAACTCTTTCTCTTATTTCTTACAACTGTCTCACCATCTATAGCTCTGTTTTGCACTCTTCACACTGGCTGTGTATATCTTGCACTCCTATCTTCAGGTACAGTTATATTATCAGTAAAGCTTTCTTCTCCTGCTGAACTCTGTGTTGCACTCTTCACACTATTTGTGTATCTCACACTCCTATCTTCAGCATGTTCCCATCCATCTTGACTATCATATGCTTCCTGATCACTATCAATTCTGCTATAGAGTGGATCCATCCAAGTTGGATCACTTCCCTCCTTTCCTCTCAGCATTTCACTCTGCCTGCTAAGGGCATGGGGCATTGTGATAAATCTCATGTTCATATATGAGATATGGGAGTATTCAATGTGTGTGGAGTAATGTTGGTTCAGTCTACTGAGGAACACATCTCTCCTGTCAAGAGCCATTTGCTCTTATCTACAGGTTATGGGCCCTGACTGTTGCTACAACTGGTCACTCATTATGGATAACCTCAACCACTTTCCAAATCACTTCAGACACCTCTTCATTCCAGGCCTTTTCACCATGTCAATGGATGACTTCATTGCCTTTGCTTGCTATCAATTCATTCATCCTGACAACCTCAGTCATTTCCAACTCATAACCTTTTGGTTCATCTTATTCAACTACTTTGGTCAAGCAGAAGTGGCTCCAAATCTCCCTAAAATCAACATCCCTCCTCTTGAAAGAACCTCCAACTATAATCACTGGGCAGCTCTTGTCACAGCTGCTCTTATCATTGCTGAATGTTACTGGCCCATCACCACTTCCAAACCATCTCCAATGCATGACCCACAGTCTGGTCTTGTCACTAATCAGAATAAGATGGATGAATGGGATGCTGCAAATGATAAAGGAGTTGTGCTGGTAACAGTTTATCTTGAAGAAGCAACTTATCATTTGATAGAGGCAAAGCTCCTTATCAAAGATGTCTGGGACACTCTCAAAGCAGCATATGGCACTCAAAGTGCACTTTCTGCCTTCATAGACTTCAAGGCACTCTTCCACTACAATCTGGATCCTTCAGCTGTGCTTGGTCCACAAATTGAAGCACTTCAATCAGCTTGTGATCATCTCATCTCCACTGGTATAGCTATCAGTGACCAAACCATGGCATTCATCATTATTTAATCCCTTCCTGATTCCTGGTCCCAATTTCAGAGCATTGTCCTTGCATCTCAAGACATTAGCAAGCTTGACACCACACTCATCAAAGCTAGGATCATTGATGAGGAAGCTCATCTCAAAGGTTTTTCTATCCTATCTGCCACCTTCACTTGTTCTTCACCTTCCACAGCTGCTGGCAAACCACCTAAGCTGAACAAATATCACTGTGATTTTTGTGGTAAGATGAACCATCCTGAAGAGCATTGCTGGGAGAAACATGGGCATCCTAGGGATAAGGGGAAAGAGAAAGACAACTCTCAAACTGCAGACTCCTCAGGTGGTGGTACACTTAATGCACTAGTAGCTGATGTATCTGCTAGTGCCTCCAATGTCATCTCTGCTTGCTTCTACTTGGTGTCTGATCTCTCATCATGGATGCTTGACTCTGGCTGCTCAGATCACATCACTCCTTACTGCCATGACTTCACTGAATACATGCCACTCACCACTCCAGGCTTCATAACTCTTGGAGATAAATCTACTATGCCATATCTATGCATAGGCATTGTAAAGGTATTCTTATTAAAATCAGAAGCAATTGTGATTGGTGGTGCTACAGTGAGCACTCTAGACACCTCAATAAGAGGGGGACTGCTGTCCAAGGTGAGCAACTGTGAAGTGCATGCAAGCTGCAAAGCCACAATAGACCAAAAGAGAGAGATGAGTGAGAACTTATCAAGGGAACACACACAGCTGGTGGATATCCCAGATATATAATCAGTAAGGAGACTACAAGAGATAATGTCTATGGAGCTTACCTGGCAGATATCCCAGATGACTAGAACTGAGGGGATATGCCAGGCAGAGGCCAGTATATATAGTAGGTACTTTAGGGCAGGTCTGACCATGCTTAGCATGTGTCAGACCTTATCTACTAATAGCACTAAGACCTCATGGTCTGTGTGCTGGAACCCTATGGAATAATTTAGAATGATCTGTAAGCTAATGTGCAGCATCAGTCAGCAATGTGCAGCATATGAGTCATAATGTATAGTAAGCAGGGCCCATATCATCTAATAGTTCTGAGTCATACAAAGGTTTAGATCATATGTCAAAGTCAAATAAGGTTTCAAACCTAGCCCAATGTAGTAATAGTAAGTATGAAAGCTTTGCATAGATTACATAATCAGAGAAAAAAAGAAATGCACATCCTGACAGAAACTAACTAAAACATCAAAATAAACAATGTACTGTACCTGCAGTATAAGGCACATCATGCAGGATTAAGAAGGTGGATGACTAACTGTGGCTGGGTGTGAAGTTAGGACTCTAAGTAATAAGAACTGAGTGAGATTAGTAGTAATCATGTAAATGCTAGAAAAGCAAAATAGAGAAATATAGGAGAGATGCCAAAGAACCTTGTACACCAACACTCCTTCCTGATGAGGCAACTCTCCAGAGTCCAAAATAGTGCCTCCCAAATTTAGCATATCAACCAACAAGTCCCATAAGGCTTTGGCATTTTGCAAACTTTGGTGCACAGAGTGATTTTGTTAGAATGTCTGCTGCCTGGTCATCTGTAGGGATGTAAATTGTGTTAGAGTTAAGGTCAAAAGTCCTCACCCTTGTATGCCACACTACTGTTTAGTACCTCTATGTTGTTGGAGATATACCAACACTAGAGTGTCATTTGTAGTGTGTTGTTGATACTACTCTACATTGTGGTAACACTTTGTGTAGCCAAGGCCTGGTAGAACCCACACAGTTAGGGGGAGGTCCTTGGTTCAAACCCAAGCCATGCCATACTTTTGGTTTCCTTGCACTTTAACAAACTGGTGATATCTGCCCTTCTTCAACAGTTTGCCTCAACAGAAGTAGTGCATATCCAAGTGCTTCATTTTGCCATGATGCTCAGGGTTCTTGGCCACTGACAGAGCTGACTGGTTATCAATAAACAAGGTAGAAGGCTGGGTAACAGGCATGCCAAACTCCTGTAGCAGATTTTACATCCAGAGGATCTCCTTGCCTGCTTCAACAGCAGCAACAAACTCTGCCTCTGTTGTGAAAAGGGCAACCAAAGATTGCAGCTTGGATCTCCAGCTAACAGCACCAGTACCAATGCCATGATCAGCATCAGTGTAGGTGGTGAAGGGGTCATTAGAGTGAGATGTAGAAGGGGAATAGGTGAGTTTCAAGTCAACAGTGCCTTGAAGATAGTGCAACAAATACTTTACTGCTTTCCAGTGTTCCATGCCAGGGTTGTTATTGAACCTGCACAGAGTTGACACAGTGTGGGAGATGTCTGGGCATGTTGGAGTGGCTAGATACAGCAGGGCACCTACTACAGAGATAATAGGAACATCTTTCATTGCTGCAACCTCTTCAGGAGACTTTGGAGACATAAAGGATGAAAGTTGAAGTCCTGGCTGCATGGGTGTGAGGACAGGCTTGCAATCACATGTGTGGAAGTGTTCCAGTGTGTCAAGTATATACTGGTGTTGACAGAGCAAACTTAGCTGTTGGTGCAAAGGTCCCATTAAAGTTGAAACCAGGCCTTTGGCTAAAGCCCTTGGCTACCAGCCTTGCCTTGTATCACTCTATAGAGCCATCAGCATTGTGCTTGACTTTGAAGATCCATCTGCAACTACTAGCTCTTCTGCCAGGGGGCAAGTCAGCTGGCTTCCAAGTGCCATTTCAACTATGAGCATCCAGTTCTTCTTCAGCTGCTTTCTTCCACTGCATTGCATCTGTGTGTGCAAGGGCTTGCCTATAGGTAGATGGTCCTGGACCCAATGATGTGGCAAAAGTGTGAGCTGGATTGGTTAAAAATGTGCTGGGCAGAACATCTTCTTTGTCATCTTCTTCCTTTATCTCTAATTCAGCATCCTCATCTTCAGAACTCTCAATGATGGGTGTGGACTCTCTGTGGACCTTCCACCACTCTCCTGGAGCATGTCAATCCCTTGTGCTGTGATGAACAGGCTGATGACAAGGTTTTGGGGCAGGGGAAGGAGAGGGAGAGCCAGAAACAGAGTCAGAAGATGAAGAGGAGTTCAAAGATTTTGAGGATTGAGATATAGTTGAAGCAGAAAGCTTAGGAGAATGGTCAGGACTTGCAGATTGCGAAATTGTGGGACTAGCAGGGGCAATAGGAGGTGCAGGAGCTGCTTGAGACGAAGTTGTAGGAGTATCAGAGTCTGTTTCAAGGTCATAATCAAGGATTCTTCCCCCAGGAGCTGGCACAGACTTGAAATTAGCAGCAGGGAGCTGTGTAAGAGCAGGAATAGGAGCAGGAGGGGTGTCTCTTCAAGCAGGGAAGTACCTCTCATTGAAATCAGCCCTCTCACAGATGATAGAGCACTTTGAGGTCAGATCCCAGAACTTCCAGCCCTTGTAGCCTGCAGGATAGCCTATAAAAATGCACTTTGCATGTGTGGCTGCAAGCTGTTCCTCTTGTCCTTCTGCACATGCACATAAGCAGTGCAGCCCCAAACTTGAAGATGTGACACATTAGGTTTCTTGCCATACCACAGCTCATAAGGGGTTGTAGGCTTCAAAATTGCAGAGGTGGGAAGGCAGTTCCACACATGCACATAGGAAGCAAGTGCCTCACCCCAGAATGAAGAAGGCAGACCTGACTCTGACAACATAGCTGTGATCCCCTCAGCCATCATCCTGTTAGCCCTCTCAGCTACACCATTCTGTTGTGGCCTATTTTGCACTGTGTGCTGTCTAGCAATTCCAGCATCTATAGTGAACTGAAGGAAAGCATTAGACATGTACTCTCCTCCCTTGTCATCTCTAAGAGCTTTGATTTTTGCACTATGATGGTTTTCAGCATGAGATTTGAAGGTCTTAAAGCCCTCAAAAACATCCAATTTTGACCTCATTGGAAAGACAGTGTGAAACCAAGTGTAGTCATCAATGAAGGAGATCCAATAATGAAAACCAGAGTGAGTGTGAACAGGAAGAGGACCATGTACATCAGAGTGTACTAGCTCAGAAGGGGTGACTAGTTCAAGTTTCTGAGCTGGGGAAGGGGTCTGCATGCATCTTGCCTGCTAGGCAAGGCTCACAAACAGGATCTGGTGGTGAAGGGGACTGGATAGTGATGCCAGATACTGGATTCTGCTTCAAAACACAATCTATACCTCCATAATAATGGTGACACAGTCTGTTATGCCATAAGGAGGTGTCAAGAGGTAGTGTAGATGATTTGAAAGCTGTATCAGGGCAAAATGGTGAAACTGGAACTGTATACCCTTCAAGATAAGCACAGTTTGATGCATTGACTGAAGCAGAGAATAGGATACAGCCAGAGTGCATAAAGTTTATGACAGATTCAATGATGACAACAGAAAACTGCCTGAAGCAAGTTAGATATAAGACTGATAGCAGATTGTTGTGTAGATCAGGGACATGGAGGACATTGGAGAACTCTAGTGGTCCCAATTTTCACCCTTCCAGCTCTGGCACAAAGAGGACTGAGCCAATATGTTATGATTTTTCCATTGTTCTACTTACTTGTTTCCTTTCTCGTCCTTCTGGATATCCTCGGACTTACTGTACATTCTGATCCATGTTTACTCAGAGATCCCCTGTCAGGGTACAGGGTATTGGACTCATTTCATCTTCACACAGGTCTTCATCATCCCTGACTGCACACTTATTCTTAGCCTGTGTTATCTGCCTATGGCAGATATCTCTCTTATCCTCATGACTCATCCTGACTCGTCTGTACTTACATGGTATCTGGTTCACATCTGTTTTGCTCCTGTATAAATACTTGACTTGTTGGTAGAACAAGCCTTAAGCTTGTTCTCTTGTTTCTTACCGTACTCGAATCCAGGAGGCTCTGCCTCAACTCCCACTCTTATCATTCTCTAATCTGGTAGCTCAACGCTAGCCAGTGCTCTGCCTTGTCTCATTTACTTCAGTTAAGGAACCAGGCTAAAGCTTCACCTTTGGAACCACCGTTGATCCCATATCTTGATTGTTGACATCCATCATGCTAAGTCCTTACACAATACCAGCTGAATATACAATGGTATTATCAGCAAGTTGAACTGGGACTCTATGGGGCCTATAATTTTGAAGCCAGTGCTTATGTGGAGTCATATGTTATGTAGCACCAGTGTCAGCACACCAAAGAGTGTTAGGATCAACTATAGTGGCTGTTGATGATGATAGAGAGACATTGGGTGGCAGATTAGCAGTGCCAGCAAAGTGAGATTCAAAGCACTCCATTTTGAGAATGTGATTTGGCAGATGGATAATGATGGCATGCAAAAATGACTTAATAGAAACATGCAGAAAGTGGAATGCAGATAGATGCAATGATGAAGAAAGTGCATACAAGATTTGGAGCAGATTGCACAAGCAGAAAATGAGATATTTGTGCCACCAAGTCAGAAGACCACAGGGCCCATAACCTGTTAAAATCAGATGCTAATATGATTGGTGACACTACAGTGAGCACTCTAGACACCTCAATAGGAGGGGGGCTGCAGTCCAAGGTGAACAACTAAGTAAAACATTGAAAATAACAAAGTACTGTGACTGCAGTCCAAGGTGATGTAAGGGTTCAGCACATGTACATGTGGCCAAAACACCTATCAAGTGCAGTATGCTCAGGATGTCTCGGTGGCTTGCTAAGACAAGCAATGGTTCCCCTATAGAGAGAGGACTGGTAACAAGGTTCAAGTATAAGCTGGTGAGGATGAGTAATGAGGATGCCTTGTCAGGGCAAAGGATGTGACACTGGTATTGCTGGTAATCCAAGTAGATAACTACAAGACAGCAAGGAGCTAGTACAAGTATCAGGTAGGATACAAGAGAACAAGCTTAGAGATCCAGTATGAGGATATCTAAGCTTATATACAGTGACTCAAAAAACTGTTCCAATGTTTGACAAGGTTGACTTGTTGATGGGATAACTAATGTCATAAATTGGGTAAATTGATGTATATATTATTTGATGAAGTCCTATATCTTGGCTTCAAAACAAGCCCCCATCCATATACTGGGGTGAAGTATTGGTAGAGACACCAATTGATTACTCCACTCATATCATTGGAATGGTTTTTTTGCTAGAGCCTTGGTATCTCAGACAAGTGACTTCCTGACTCTAACACACAGGTTTTTGTGCCATATTTGGCTTCAAATATATCTTATATCATATATCAATGTTTGACCATGCCAAACAAGGCACAACAATAAGTTGAACCAAACACCACTACTATGAAACCCCTCTCCTCTGCTCAATGCAATCACATCCTCTCCCTTCTTGATTCTGGCCACTCAGGACATGATATCTCAACCAAGACTGGAACTTCCAATGCTGCTATCTCCAGACTACACTTGAGATATCTTGAGATACCACCCCTACCTCAAGAAAGGTCCTGGGGGTCATCCCTCCAAGCTTTCTGTAAAGGATGTTCTACACACACTTTGGCTGGCACTGGAAAGGCTGAAAATGCCATTTAAATGATCAAAGCCCTCCAAGACATCATCAGCCAACCCCTCTCAGCACAAACAGTATGAAACAACATGAAGGAGGTGAGAATGAAGGCTGTGATGAAGAAGAAAAGGCCACTACTCACCAAGCAGCATAAGAAGAATAGGTTGGACTTTGCTCTCTGCCACTAAGACTGGACTATGGAGGACTAGAAGAAGGTTGTATGGTCAGATGAGACCAAAATCAATTGTTTGGGGTCATATGAAAGGAAATGGGTATGGAAAAAGGTTAGGGAGGGTTTGACTGATAGGCTGGTAGAGGGGACCAAAAGGTTTGGTGGAGGATCTGTGATGCTGTGGGGCTGTATGACATGGGAGGGCATTGGACATGCTTGCAAGATTGATGGAAGGATGGATGGGGACCTTTATGTCAAGATCCTGGATGAAGAAGTTCAAGGCACCATTGAATACTATGGCAAAATGTAAGGGTTCAGCACATGTACGCATGGCTGGAATCCTATCGAGTGGTGGAGTATGCTCGGGATGTTGATGGCTTGCTAAGGCGAGCAAGGGTTCCCCTGTATGAGAGGACTAGATTGCAAAGTTCAAGTATAAGTGAATGAGGGTGAGGTATGACAATGCCTTGTCAGGGCAAAAGGGAGGTGACACAAGTGGACTGGTATTGGCTAGTCTAGTACCTGGTAAGATACAATAGAACAAGCTTGGGACTCTACTATGGAGAGGACCAGGCTTATATACCTGAGGGTACATGGGAACGGCATACCATACGAGTACGCGTATGTCAGTAAAGTAAAGGTAAAACATAGTGAATGGCATAAGGCCATTGTTGTAGGGTGGTGTCCACATGTAGGTGGAGTATTGAGTCATGAGATATCCGGAGTGCAAGTGTGGGTCAATACAAAGTGAAATGGGGTAAGCAAATAAATGGGGTATGAAGGATGACAGAACATGTGAAGGAACAAGTGAGGGAATACAAGTATGCCTGGCATTCTGGGGTAGATGGAAAAGGAAGGATGCTGCGCATCCGCAGTAAACATGTGGTGAATGAAGCAGTGTAACAAGGTTTAGAAGTAAAAGCTATAACTGAGTCACGTATGAAGGTTCTAATGGAATCAGCATATGCCAACGAGTTCTAGGCAAAGGTTCCATACAATGGAAGATGCCAGATGCATGATGCACATGTGGTCGTTGTGTCAGATGCATGTGGGTGTTGACGTACATAGTATGTAACCTGGGATCAAGTAGATGGAAAAGGAAAAGAAAAATAGTAGTGGTACACGGCTGATGTTAGGTTTGTAACATCACCCCCATGTTAACTGAAAGCATCTGCCCTCAGATGCAAACTTGCAGGAGAGGTGGGTCAAGTGTGAGTGCAGGTGGACAAGTAGA
>QLPM01002057.1:0-14135 GCA_003314695.1 Albatrellus sp. MG142
CTCACTTCACATCTCGATTTCAAGGACCCTGTTTTCTCTCTGTTTTTCTGAATGCTGCGTGCTGTTCTTGATGCTCATGTGTCAGGGACTCCATGTTTTTGCTCCCCGGTGTGTGTAAATTCCTTGACAGCGTTTCCAGGCGCACATGAGTCGCTAGGTGACTGATATTTTGAGATGCGTACAAGGGCCCGATTGCTGAATTGGCGATTGTCACTCTACGTCCTTTTGGCGACACTGATGGTATTCATCCCGGTCTCTCTCAGCCTTGTAATTTCCTCCTCCCTCAAGAGGTCTGCTGGAGGTGGGCACTGAACTTTTCCGATCCTGCTAAAAGTGAGCTGCTGACCATACGCGCAACTGTCCTGTAGTGCTCACTTCCCGAACGATAATTCCCTCCCTCTCCCGTCTGCTCGTCATCTCCGTTCCGCTCGTCGTGTACTTTTTCGTCCTGTCGTACATCCCTTTACCCGCTGCACTCGCATCCTCTTCCGAAAGCGGGTCCCTACTGCTGTCCGCCCTCTCTCGCTTGACCCTCCTAGGCACAGCGATTCTTGGCATCCTCTCGGGCTTTGGCGCGGTCAATACTTCATGGGGCTATTTCCCCTTCCTGTGCGGCAGCAGCAAGCAAGTCCCTACGGTGTCGGAAGTTGAGCTTGCAGAGCGCAGTCTGGCCCGCATTCGAGCGGACCTCGAAAGGAAGAGACAGGAGCTGGAACTCATGAAGAGGCGCGAAACTGAGAATTTAGAGGTCTGCTATTCTATTGTGGTTCGTGATTCGTTTCTTACATGATCCCTACCGCCATTTCTAGACAAATATGTCGTCATCATGGCTTTCTCGGGTCACACCGAACTTCAGAGGCGGCAATGGTATGTTCGGAGCTGAACAATGTCATCCCTATGGTATATGTACTCAAAACTTGGTCAGAGCTCTCAAATTTAATAACGGAAGTCTCCTCTCTGACTCAACTTGAAGACCATATGAGCAGCGAGCTAGTGGGTCTTCGTCAGCGGCAGGCACAAGCTGCATATGCGAAGACATTGGGGGGCCGAATAACGGTCCTCATGCAGAGGGCTATGGGCTTCTACTGCGTTTTCCGAGGCAGCAGTGTAAGTCATGGTATAACCGTTTAAGCGCTCACGATCACTATTGAATGCACCCACTGGCCCGACAGTCCCTCATCAATATCATTGCTCCCGTTACGAGATCCTCATCAGCCGACTCCCGCTCGTATTCAGACCTCCTGACGTCCCTCATCATATTTTTGGCCGCTCTCCTTCCCATCAACCCTTTCTCCGACTCCACCGCGGCGTCCGCTCGCATAGCCTCCGTGCTGCGACAAGTAAACCTTGTCATTGTCGGTGCCATCATATGTAGCAGTGTCCGTCAGGTTTTGCGGGGCGTCACACGAGCGCTACGGGTGACAAGCAGGAACTCAACCGCGTCCCTCATGTTGCTCGTGCTCGCTCAACTCATGGTATGCAGCCCTGGTTTTCTATTCTTGCAAAGGCACCACATCAGACAGTTGACACTGCTCACATGTAGGGCATATATCTCCTGTCCACTCTCATACAACTACGCACGTCATTCCCACCGCCTGAACCCACGGAGCCATCTTCGCCGGACCTGGATCCAGGGGAAATAACGAACCTGTTCACCACGCTACCAGAGTATCAGGTTTTCGGACCGGTGTTCGACTACTGTTTCTTGTTCGCCGCGGCGGCCGCGGCTATAATAGAGTTTGCGCGGGACAAGATGCAGGATTGATATGTGGCAGTAAGTTGCTCACATGCAGGGATGTATCGTACCTCAAAGCTTCAAAGTGATATCACACATAGCACGTCAATTGACTGATGCATGGTTCTCGTGCGTACCAGCATATTGGCATCAATGATACGCATAGCAATGAATGGCATCTCAAGCGTCATAAAGGGACGTTACCAAACAAGTTGACGTAGAGTGATTGGCGTTCTATCGGTTATTGATGCCATAGGATACATGTTGACTCACCGCTGGCTCACACTGAATACCTTCACGGTGATTGATAGGGTATCAAAGCCCCTTCATCACTGCCCCGTACAGCTCCCAGGATCTCCTTATGTAGTTGATCATCGTCGGATCAGGGCACGTACGGGAGCGTCCGTCTCGAGTTCTGAATGGACTCTCTTGAGCCCGCTGATTCACCGGGTGCGGACTGGGTGCGGCGCAGTGGCGATCATAATGTGGTCATCGTTATGCTTAGGAGGCTAAATGATTCCCATAGGCGGCCATTGGTGGCCACTAGGCTTCTCCAATGTCGACCTCACTTTAAGTAATCTCTCGGTCTGTAGAAATACATACCTGAATCAGACGCCCGGTATCTGATATCATACGGTCACTGCCCTGGCATTAGCGGCAATCGGAAACGTTTTGGGACTTCTTTAGCTGACCGCGGTGCATCTGTATGCCTCTATTGGCTCATGGTAACAAATCATCTGGGGTGCAGAGCGGCCCATCCACGATGTCCGGCATGCCTTCATATACGTTTGAAATGCGCAACTCTTCAGAGCGATGGTGTTCACGGTGCAAGGCAAACTTGCGCTCGAGCTCAGGGTCAAGCGTTCCTTGCAGAGCGTCAACAACTAGCCTGCCAATGACAGGTAGGAACTGGAGGAGTGATATTGTAAGTATCAAGGCTATCGAGGATGGGATGCTCGAGGACGGCGTGGGATGAGCGAACCTTGTACGCATGTCCACTGCCTGCAGTGGCCATTACGAGGCCTGAGAGATGAGGATGGTGTCCGATGATCCAATCGCCATCAGGCGAATTCGTGTACCTGCAAATACGAGCTAGAATCACCTCCACATCCACGAGGACAGTGGGGTACGGATCTTACCAGCATAACCGCGTGCTCGCGAATGGCTTCTGAGCGAGCTCCGGATATACCGAACGGAGACAAGACCGGAGAAGCTTGATGGTACTTTGCGGTATGCGAAGGCCTTCAGTACCATGTGACATAACTGTGCGGGGAGTCGATATGCGCAATGGTCCGTCCGACAGATACTGTGTTACCCCAGCTGTATGTAAGGCCAATTTTACAACATGCTCATCATTTGGCTTTCCATACCAAAGTGGGCGAAAATTAATCGACCGTAGTTTATCACCTGTAGATAAGACTTACAGGAAACATGTAGAAATCCGTGGCGAAGTCCAAGACAACCGGACAATTGCGATATTGAAAAGCTTCTTCGGGCGTAAGCCGAATAGTAGCAACGCTCTGTCTGGCATTATAGACGAAGGAGTTGATCAGACAACATCAACAGATAACCCACAAGAACATGGATCATACCCTGTCGCTAGACATTTCTCGCCAAGATCGAGCTCTCTAAAGGCGGATGCTGTCCATGACCCGGTAGCGAGTACAGTCCAGTCTGCCTGGAATACTGCCCCGTCGAGTGTCTTCACTCCTGTGACGTTATCTTCCGTTCGTAAGAGCTCGATTACATTCACTCCAGGAAGAATATGTCCGCCCATATCTCTGACCCTAGCCATCATACGCTCGACGCCTTGCGCAGCATTCGCCCAACCTCCATCTGAGTTCAGATAACCTCGTGACGCATCGGGTAAAGCACACTGCACTCCTGGCGGAAATACCCCACGAATAGCGCCATCGCTATCTAAAACCGTGGTACGCGCACCCAGGGCAACGTCGTTGCGGAATGCCTCGTTGGCGTACGATGACGTTCCCGACCCGAGCACAAGGACGCCGGATCTTACGTGCAGAGGGTGCTCAGCTGCGCCGTTCCTCAACGGGTCGGATCATGCATGACGTACTCCCTATAACAATCCCCCCATACCGCTTCGTTCTTCCAGGCCTTGATGGCTTCCCGGGCGAACCGGGCGTAAAACTTGTCTGAGTACGAACTTCGCACAACTATAGGTATAGATCGAGCACGTATCGATGGGCCGAGGGCGTGGATAAGAGGTCAGCGATAAGCAAACTGGGTGAAGTAGAGAACAAAGCAGGCTACTCACTCTTATTGATGTCGGTGCTCGCAGCATCGCGCGCTGGAAGAAAGTTGGCGCGGTCGATTACTGTGACGTTTTTGAACCCACGTTCCAGCAGGTGATACGCTGTGGAGATTCCAAAACATCCAGCACCGACGATGAGAATCTGATCCTCCTGTTTGGCAGCCATTTTGCGTTATTGACACGCAGCGGTCGGATCTGAAAGGTCTTCCAGTCACTACTGATAAGCATGACAGCAATGTCTCTGAAAACGGGGAAGACAAACAGACTAGTGCAACTTACGAATATTCGTACGTTATTCAAGTTACTACGTCGTGACATTGCGAATTGATATGTGCCTAATCAGGCTCAGATCTGCTGTAAGCGCGCGTATCGCGGACATCAAGAATGTCCTTTGTCAAATAAAGCTACCCGGAACGACTAGTAGATTTCGGTCAGTAAGAACTTCGGAAAACTGCGTAAAGTTAGGCTCAACTCCGCGTCGGCTTAAATGTCGTTACCACACAGGTGGAACAGGCATGAAGCGAATGCCGCTGGCGCCTTTATCGGTGACAAGTGTGTGACTCCAAGGATCCACCGGCGGCAACCCTCGGTACCGTGACAATCTGTGACTCAGAGAAAATAGCGAACAGGTATCTGACTTCCCTTCTTTTAGTACCAGAAAGTAGACAATCATATCAATACATATGTACACCTGCTGGCATGCAGTACGCATCTGTTAAACCTTAGTAAGTTCCATGATTTTTTCATTGATTTCCTCGTAATCACCTAACAGCGATCATCCAACAAATCACATTCGTGGTATTGTCAGACTTTGGCATCGCCGTTGAGCTTACGTGTTCACTAAGTGCAATTTCTATGATAAGCCAGATTTTCAGGGCTGTAGAAATACTGAACAATTGTAATAAACGAATGAAGATCTGTGGAACCCCAATTGATTCTTTGTCGAACTAAGCGTGCGGTGTGCCAGTGGGTATCCCGGCCTTGATGGGCTAAGTATACACATATTGCTTGGTGGAGATATCGCACAGGATCTACCACGCTGCTCATGGTTGATTTCCGCTATGAAATGTTCCAGCTTATCTTACCGCCCATGCTCCGCCCCCCAAAAGACTGTAAGTCTTCTCGTACTGCTAGTATAACTTATGAAGACATGTCGGGTTGGGAATATATTAGATGACGTTGAAGAAATGGATCCATTAGCATAGACATTTCACCCTGCCATAGACACCTCACCCTGGTAGGGTGAAATGCCCATAACATAAGTGTTCATTTAAAGCCTTAGTCCACTTGATGGTAGTTCTGTATCGTTATTGCAGACAAAACCGTAAGAAGCAATATGACGAGCGTAATTTGAAACGTAAGTACATTGTTGCGGAGAATAAAAAAGATCAGTGATGATAACAGGAACAACAAGCTGTAGAGGAGATCAGGGATGAGTGTGACGATGCAAGGGATGATTAGAAATAAGGAAACTGAAATATCTAACAATGCAGCCTTCTGTGGCATTAGTCTTGTTAGGCCACGTGACAAGTCTACATTTACACGCTGCCTGCAAGCTCATGAAAAGAGGTGGACGACGGCGCTCTGCATCTTTCCGTCCCGAATTGCCTCGTGGATAAGTGAGATATTCTGCCCAATCGTATCGTCCTCGACACCGAGTCCGAGAGGAAACAGATTTTGGTTCTCGGCGCCGTGCATGCGAATCCCGAGCGTAACGCGCACAAACTCGTAGATCGGGCGCGTGCGATTAAGCAGGCGACTCGCGGGCGCGGGGCCGCGAGCGCCAGAGAGGTATGCGTCGCGAAGGGCGATGAGGCTGCTGGCAGCGCGTGTTGCAACGGCGCTACGGAAGGCGCGTAAGGAGCCCAGAGCCGAAGTGTCGGCATCGGCGCTGGCAGTGAAGAAGTCAACAAGCACAGGTGTCGCCGCACCGGCGACCTTGACCATCCGTGGCACTGCATCCATGTTGGTTGTCTGGTCAAGGGCCGAGCGCATCGCATCGCAGACTTGATGTAGGACACTGGCGGCTTCTGCGGACGAGAAGTGAGAGCCAAAGTGTGTCAACAGCTCCTCATGGACAATATTCTCAAGCTTCTCGCGGAACTCGGCCTGCATTGCACGCAAATCAAAAGCTAAGAGAAGAGTCAGTATGAATAATATACTTTGATGGGAGAAGGCTCAATAGCCTACCTTGACAGATGAGGTAAAGATAGCTAGAGGTGAGCATGGAGAGAACTTCTAAGGAGTTGATCGTGGCCCGTGCTGAGATTAAGGCGAGGGAGCTATAGGTCGTGGTTCAGGACTGGAGGGGAATAACATGATGAGGAAGTTGCTTACTTCACAGCCTGATTGTGCATTTCCGCTGACTGGATGTGCGTTGAAACAGGGTTTGCAAGGTAGCCAAGCTCTCCGACGTACGCTGCGACTGCAATGTCGATACCCTTGGCGTGATAGTTGAGCGAGGGATCGGTGGCAGCGAGCGAGGGTGGAAGGCCGCGGTTCATTGCAGGGTTGGTAAGCTCAGTAGACTGGGCAAACAGGATCTTGCCGATGTGGTGCAACGCAAGACGCGTCTTTTCCATGGCATTCGTTACAGCCATAGCCTGGAAGTTACCACCGTGGTGAATCTCACCCGTCTCGCTATCGATGAGAGGGTTGTCGGTGGCTGAAGAATATGATCAGCAAGAAACTAAGAAAAGAAGTGTAAGGACCACATACTACAGTTGCACTCCAAGGTGACAGTTTGAAGCGCAGCGAGGATGTCCTCGACCTGCGGTCCGATGAACTGTGGCGCCGTGCGCAGAGGGTAACGATCCTGTCGCAACTCTCCTTGGTCCTGGTCGATGGTGACCTCCTTTTCGTGGCTCACAGCAAGCTCACTACCCTCAAGTAGATCCCAGATAGTATGGGCCACCTCAACCTGACCAGGATGAGGACGCGCTACCTCGTGGAGGAACGGCGCAAAGCTGCCACGCATACCAAGAAGTGCCTCCGTACCCATGGCCGTGCAGACCTGAGAGAGCAACGCGAGGTGTACGGCATCGTGCAAGACAAGAGCTGCAACAGAAGCCGAGAACGCGGTACCGTTAAGCAAGCCAAGGTGTTCCTTTGCTTGCAGTACGATAGGCTCGATGCTGTGCTTCGCAAGAGCTTCACGAGAGGAAACGATTTGACGGGCGCCAAAGGCCTTCGGACCATCGAACACTCGGATGGAAGGGTTGCCAATCAAGGTTCCAGCGACGTATGATAACGGGGATAAATCTTATAAATGCACAACTGAGTGCTGTGAATCAAGACCCGAAATGTTAATTCTAACGTACCTCCCGACGAAGAGATGCTGCCGCGGAGAGGGACAAGAGGTGTGATGTTCTCTTCAAGAAGGCGAACCATCCGCTCAATTAATTCCCACCGGACACCCGAGTGTCCACGGATGAGGGAATTGATTCGGACAAGGATAGCACCTCGCACCCAAGCCTCCGGCATGCTGGTGGAAGCCAGCGGGTCGAGGAGAGGAAGTGCTGAGAGGGCGGTGGTGGATGATGGCAACACACCCGAAGGCTGGTGCTGCAGAAGAGCATTACCCAACATGAGAGGCATGTTGGTGCGAGTATCGGCTACACAAGCGAAATGAGAATGGTGCACCAGGATGGGAAGACTACAAGACTTACCACTACCCCCGAAGCCCGTGCTCACACCATAGACACTCTTCTCAGAGCTAACCTTGTCAGCGATAACACGGCGAGCGTTCTCAACGCGATCTCTGGCGGCGAGTGAGTCGGTGAGCGTCACGGACGCGTTGTAACGTGCCGCGGCAGTGATGGAGGGTAATGTCAGGTTGTAGCCGTCAATAGAAAGTGGAGTACCATTCCTAGATGGACACGGTATAAGACGACGAATATGGGCTACGTCAGGGAACGTACTTGTAGCTCTCAAGTTCGTGATGCTGCTCAATGAACCGGGTCAATAAATCTGTCGGTACTGGGCGTTCCCTGCGTCCGTCGTGAGCAGGGTGGGTCACAGGCTTCGCAAGAAGGGTTTTGATCAGGGGCTCCTGCGAGTCGAGAGACTTGTGGAAACCGTTCATGCGGGGCTCAGTGGAGAGAATAGTCATTTTAGGGAAGCGAGAGAGGGATGAAGAGGAAAAACGGCCAGGCGAGCTGCAAAGTTGGCGAATGTCGGAAACATGGAGGCTAATTTATATGAAAAGCGGGTAGCAGACGCGAGCCGACCGATGGGACCGAACCTGTTAGACTGCTGTAATCAAGGCAACAAACGGTCTGAGCCCAGCTGGTGGATCGACCAAGAAATGACGCCCAAATTCAATCCTTGTTGGCCATTCGAGCCAATCGTCCATCGCAAATATTCCCAATGGAGATCCGCCCGAAATCTACATATTTGTCCTGGATCCGGCCGTAATCATAGATCTCCTCCTTTCCGTTTCTCCAAAAAATTGTGTACTGCGTCCAAAACCCTGGATGCCTATCCTTCCAGCATTTCTAATGCGAGTCAAAATGATCGGGCTGCGCCCGAGCGTAGGCGAGAATAATATATATTTCTGATAAGATAACAGCCAAACCTTATACGTCATATATATGAAACTAGTGGCAAAATATACATTCTTTTTTTCCACACGTTGCGTTAGCTCTTATGTGGGTCTCGGCAGTCTCGGCGTCATGGTATCCCAACTCCACAAAGCTTCCTCCTGCTTGTTGATAACATCGCGTGTGCTTGCTGGAATCTAATTTTCCAGTCGGCATCGACGCTGTTTAATGCGCTCCGAGAATTGCTCCGATTAGGCAAGACTGTGGCAGGACTCGGCAGGCGCCTCGGCCATCTCTGCTCAAACGTTTCGCCGCGAGCGCAGACGGCGCAAAACTGCATCGCCATGGAGATAACATAGCCTTCAACGATTTCTTACTCTCGAGCCATCATGTCTGGAACTCGAGTCATCATCGCGCCCTGGTACCTTCCCCGTCATCACTCTCCGTATGAACGTCCAAGGCACGCTGCAACGGTTAACAACGATCCGCAAGTTTTGAATGTATCCGCCACGGCTTCGTTATTGCAGTGTGAAACTGTATAACAAGGCACGAACTGGCACAGCTTGTCTCGCGGAGAGATATTTTCGGCCTTTTCCCAAGCATCCTGACAAGTTTCCCTCTAGATCTCACGATCTTCCTTCCATTCATGCAAGGTGCCAGATATGCACTCAGACACCTCGCGTCGTCGGGCAGTACGCTTCCGGCTGCCCGGTCTTCCCCGCGGTCGCTCCGCAAATCTACCTATGTCGTATGCGGACAGCTTTCCATCATCTTGCGCATAGCCGTCTAGGCTACGCGTTTCCTCCGAAACACTGTGCGTGCTGTCGCATGTTTCAAACCATCTTGTTTAAGACATTCTTGATGGATCACATCGATTCTCCCCGGCGTGCGAGTTCACTTCGAGCCTGAGCCCCTTGTGATCGTGACTGCGCCAAGAACCGCTGCACATGCGGTGCATGCTGCGAGCAGGTCACCACCGCATTTCATGAAGTCGATGAGTCGATGAGATCATATCTGTGCAGAATAGTCGCCAGTATGTGCAAGGCGCTCTGATTGCGGCGTGTACACCGGGCCGACATTACTCGGTTGACGAGTACAGCAAGTGTCATATAACTCAGTGCGGCGTACGCGATAGGCAGGTATGGATCATTTGAAGCGTAAGTTGCTATTGGACTGCCTTCGTGAAATGATACCTAGGGTTCTCACATCAGTGCTTGACTGCCAAACCAGTTCATAGCATCCTATCAGCCCTAGATCTCTTGCGAGCGGCGATCTTCGACGACCTGGCGTGGTAAACCTCAACCCTATATTTAGGTTTTTCCACCATACGGTAACCTTTGTTAATTCAGTCGTCGATCGGCATGACTAGTTATACAAAGTGGCTTTAGCTCTACTGTGTCACCCTGCGAGTTTCAACTTGTCTGGTCGCGGAGAGAAACACAGGCCTCCGATCCTAAGGTGTGATGGCACTCAAAGCATATCGGTCATCGAGTAGGCGACGAATCATCGTGATCTGCCTAGGAGTTCGTGATCGAAGCTGCAGTGTCTGTACAAAGGCGACCAAAAACCTAGCCATAGTCCCTTTTGAAGATTCCTCACATCACATGAAGTAAGAATATGTTTGGAGTAAAAGATATACGTAGGCAGTAGCTCGCTACCGATATGCGAATTTATCCTGATGGAGACTTGTCAAAATCACTAAGTATGGCTCCGTGTCCCATAAGTGTTGACAGGCAGTTATTTGAGCTAAGTGGGGGCTGGTGATAAAATTGTTCACTGTTGCTGTCTGTCGACACAGCTAAATTTGATCACACACGCACTGTGCCCGATACTAGGGACAGTTTCTACTAATCAACCCTGCACATTGAGGGGAGCTCGCACAAACGGGGATGTAGTAGGGATGCGACGCTCCCTTTCAGGAGCGCCAGACGAGACTGCACAACCCTCATGACTGAACTACGACGGCCCGCGCTCCAGATCCGGATCCGGAGGATCCTATGTCCGGGGACCCACCATGGCCAAACGACCATAGCCCCCGTACGACTCCGAGACCTCGAAGCTTCGCAATATTGACATCCTGTGGGATGTGTCAAACAAAAAAATTGACTGAAGCTGCACAAACCGGAGGAGCTTGGGCTGAAACAACTGCAAATTGAACACTGGTATGAACAGTGCCCAAACCCGGGGGCAAAAGTAATGAGCATACCAAGTTTCTGGCACTCGAGGAAACAAGAGGGGTCCAAGATCGTATATACAGTCTTGAAGCTCGATGCATCGAGATGGCATCTAGGACGGCAAGCATCGCCGCGACAAACCGGGGCAATCGATTAGTCTAGTGTAAACAAATGTCTCAATCCGAGAAATAAGGTGGACACAAGGTGGAAACCAAGTCTATTGTACATTGATAAGGATAGATGCACAGAAGATCAGATTCATTAACACGAAACTGTAGGCTCTAGCAACTAAGAATGTGGCGGCGATTGGACTCGATGGGAAGATGCCACATTGTATGCGCACCATCGCCGCTATGTATGACTGAAGCTGGGTCGTCAGTTTATAGAATGCGGTTAGTGCCTGTGACGGGGTAGGCACGCATCCCTGCATGGTGTCGCCACGGCGGCTACGACGAGGGCGCATAGCCTTTGGAGTTATCGTGGCGAGGCTACGGGAATAATGAGGGCAATGCCGTATTTAGGATGGCGATGGCGCACACGTAGCGCGTCGTGTCGGGCGCATCCGGGTTATGGGCGAAGGAGGGACTGTCCACCTGGGCGCGGCCCGCGTAGCCGTTGCTTGATGAGCTGGGTGTCAGCAATAAGGCGTGCAAAAATGCACATCATTGGCACATGAATACACCTTGTATCACTGTGAATGGGTGGGGTGTCGAGAACTAAATGCAAAGGATGGGAGACATACCAAGGCGCATAAACAGTGTGCCATCTATCGTCCCGATCTGTGCGGCAGTATATGGAGTTGGAGGTTAGTCCTCACCATCGGTGTCCTCCAGTACTATCGTTGCCGAACGCACGAATGCGAACACACATTGTGCAGAATCACTGAATTCACATATTGATACAAAAAAGGTTCAACGTAGGGAAATGCGGTGAATAGCAAAGCCGATGTCGCTGCGCTTCGCCAAACAAGCACCCTTTTTTACGCCTTGGTGCGCTTCTTCTTCAGCGGCTCCTTCATGTCGTCATCTTCACCGGAATCGGCATCAGTGGCCCGTGTTACTTTACGCTTTGGAAGTATCTTCTCACGTGCGCTGCTGGCAGATTCGTCGGACACGAAGGGGTTACTCTGGGCAGCTTTCTTCTTGGGCTTTGACTTTGGTATCTCTTTCTTCTTTACATGGGGCTTGAGCTTGGATTCTAGGCGGGCCTCCGTATCCTCATCATTGTCATTGGCGGTGTTGCCCTTTGACGGTTTGTTCGCCTCTAGACTAGAGAAATAATTGTCTTTTAGGGCCTGGCAGTTATGCCGAGTGAGCTGGGTAACTTGAAATTTGACACCGTTAATATAATACCTTGAGTTCGGTATCCGGAATAAGGCTGTTGTTTTTCCAGATCTGCTCATGTGGACAATTTTAGCGGCAAAAATAGCAGATTTTAAGTTACTACTTACCGTTGACTGTATGCCACTTGCATGCTTACTATCGAGCCCTAGATCATGGCGGTCGTTATGAGCTAGACTATAACGTGTCATCTGGGAGTGGCATACCGATGCTGGTGTACAAGTTAGACTTCACGCCAAGCGTGGTAAGGCCGTGGCTTCCGACAAGTGCGCGCAAGACCTGTAGTAAGCAGATTTATTCCTGAAGTTGATATTGGACGGCATCATTAGACGGCATCACTGTGACTGACCTCCGTAACGGCATCTTTGTCGTATACATTTGGCATGTAGATGTAAAGCACGTGTTGGTAGTTACTCGTGTCCACTGGCGGGCAAGTCGCTACCTTAGCACTGTACGCTGAGGTCGAAGACAAAGGGCCAGACACCAGTGACTCTGCGAAGAATCACCACCATATCAGCCAGGATGAGAATCTAAAATGAAACATCTGGTAACACTCACGAGCAACAGTCGACCATACCTTGTCCACTTTATCTGTGGCTGCAAATATGAGCCTGCATACAGAGATGGCAGATTTATAAACAATATCAAAACAATGCTGGGATCCACTAACCACTTGCCAGATGTATATCCGGTACGAGTAGAGATTTCTTTAAGGTTTTCTGTAGCTGCTGCTTGTTCCTATCAAGAACGAGCTCAGTATGAAACACCGGAGCTCGGAGGTATTTACACATACCGCTTCACGCAGCTCTTTCTTGCTTTTGGTTCCCGTCTTTTTGTTAGTCCGGACAGGTATAGAACTGTCATTCTGAATATAAAAAGTTATCGCTGAATGTTGACAAAAGCAGTGATGAATTCGGACCTTAATCTTTTCCACCTGCTCGCTGACCACTTCCACTACACGATGCAGGCAATAAGGCATCAGTTTAAGTACGACTCCAAATAGCGAACAAAGATATGTGCACATATTGCTAACGCTTCTTCTACCGCAGACTCTTCTCCGGTGTCTTCCCTCAAACATGAGCGCGAGTTATGCACCCAGATCCACTTCAACCACATGTGGAGTTATTAATTGTTTTGATGAGATGAAAGTACAAATACAATCACAGGTTTGGTCCCATCATTTTGTACCATGGATGGTTTGTACTGCGTGCATTTAAATTGACATCGTGTCGTGTCGTATAGGGTGTGATCGAGAAACAGGTAGTGTCATAATGTATCGGACATTGATTAGCCAAATTAATCATTCAAAACAAGTCGAACATGCCTTCCGCAAGAAGCTATCCAAAGTCACTTTTGGTTCGTCGTCTGGTTTCCAACTATATGAAGGAAACTCGTCCTCCGGGCTTGTATTGCCCTGAGTTTCATTTGTCATGACAAATGCCAACCAGTACTCTCAGTTTATAGGGAAAATGGCGGTTTTGAGAAGGAAATAGTCGAGTGGGGGCTGGAGATGACTGCTAGTCACGCCAAGATGACAGTGAGTAGTATCGAGAACCCGAGGTCAGCATTATTATCAGGGAGGGATGCGACGTATTTGTCATGTGATTGTGAAGAAGTAACAAAATCCAAATTAGGCAAGTTTCCAAGAAGAAGATACATGAAACCGTGAGGCACTTGGTGGGGTGTCACAGTGAGTTTCAGCCTATGATTCAAAGTACACGAGGCCATCTGTCTTGTTATTGACATGCTATGAAAGCGGAGGGCTTGGCCGTTCCATTGGGTAAGCCGTTCGGCCGTGTGAGCGCATGGAAATGGAAATCAGAAGGCGCCGCCACGATCAGTTGTATGTTTATTGCCGTGTACGGAGTTTTGATCTAAAATCTCTTCCAGAGTGTGAGAGTGACTAGAATGGACCGGTGAAGATGTATGGCTATCTAAGATAACGGGTGACACATCAATTGCTTGTAACAACCAGCTGCTTCAAGAAAGAGCGGCTCGACTGTTTTCCGGTGCTGGTTCAACACCGGTGTTTTCAAAATGTCAAAGCAACAGTATGAATTCGAATTTGTG
>QLPM01002058.1:0-22966 GCA_003314695.1 Albatrellus sp. MG142
CACATGCACGCGCTCCTGTCTGCCTTCCCGCTCGTCCGTCCTCCCACTCGTTCGCCTGCCCTCCTGCTTGTCCACATGCTTGCCCATCCACTTTCCTACCCACACACTCACTCGCCCACGTGACCAGATGCTTGCTCGCCCGCTCACATGCCCGCCCATCCACCCACTCGTCCGCCGCCCGCCTGCTCGCTCCCCCGCACGCCCGCCAGCTCGCCTGCCGGCTCACTCGCCAACTCACTTGTCTGCCCCCCACCTGCATGCACGTACACTGTGTCACGTCTGCCCGCATGCTTGCCCACCTACCCGCTCGCCCGCCGACGCGCTTGCGCTTCCGCCCGCCTACTCTCTCGCGCACGCACGCACGCTCTCGCACACGCATGCACGTCCTCGCTCACGTACGCACGCCCACCCACCCGCTCGCTCGTCCTCTGGCTTGCTCGTTCGTCCGCCTGCCCTTCCACTTGCTTGCCTATCCATGCTCTCTCTCTCCCGTATCCTCGCATGCATGCCTGCCCGCATGCTCGCTTATCTCCCCTGCGATCTGCCCGTCCGCTCGCACACTCACACACCCACAGCTTCCCAGTGCTGCCACCTACACAACATACTAAAGGCGCCCTATGCACCCGCCCATGCCTCATGCAGTAGCTGTGTATGGCATCCCGCTTTTTGTATACGGCATGAAACGAGCACCCCTTATGCTCACTTCACCCCTTTTGTCACACCCTCCAATTTATTTTACTTGACTTCATTTAATTTAAATCTTTTTTTATCTGAACCCGTAGTTCAAGCCAAGGCTTCACCATTCAGCCGATCGTCCCGCGCCTTGAATATTGTTCGGGAGCATTTCGTTTACCCTCCCACCCTCTCCTAGTGCTCGTATTCTTGTATTTACCAGGGATCGAGCTTCATGCCTGGAAAAATACAAATGCGCTGGGTCGTTCCCAAGCGATTGTGCGGGGACGACCGCAATTCGCTACCTCTCTGTTCATTCGATCTCGACTTAACCTGTCACGAGGAGCGATTAGGCTGTAATAAGTTATCATGTTCGACACGGCTTCGACGCGCGCCCTCACCGCAGTAGGTAAGGTTACAAGTCAGGTTCCTCGTACTTGGTCAGCGGAAGCTCCACCATACATCAGAATGTGATAGCACGATTCCCATTTTCAGATACCAAATGAAAGTGATAACATGTACATTGTACACGACTCGGATCGTGCCACCATTGCAACCACTAATCTTCTACCCGCATAAAGATAAATGCTGCGTCTTCGGACTATACGATTCGTGTGCCCCAGGACCTATCTCGTCCCGCCTATGTTATGCCAGAAGACTTGCGGTGACAATTGCAATTAAGGCTGACAGCATTGATCCCACTGCCACCTTTCCTGCCGAGCTAGGTGCACTTGTTGATGAAGACCCGGAACCACTTGTTCCTGGAGATGCTGCGCTACCTGCACCTGAAGAAGCTGTCACCGCAGAAGCCTGACTGGGGGGAGGTGTTGGAGTTGATGGCGCTGTCTGAGAAGGGGCACCACCCTGAACGAGCAACGGAGCTGTCTCTGTCTCTGTAAACACAATATCCGGGTAATTGGAAACTGTGCACAGGGCGACTCCAGAGTTGATGCCACAGTCAACCGCCACAGTGGCAACCAGAGGATTGGTGTACCCTAGATGAATGTCCTTGGGACCTTCCACCAATGTTGCTGAGAGCACATATAGTCAGAGTAACACACGTTAGAAACTACGTTAAGCGTGATTTACCAGTTCCTATAAAGTCCGGTGCTGTCCAAGTTCCCGTGGGCTCGCCGGGGAGAATTTCCCAAGTAGTCCTCCCTGCAGTGTCGGTACCAAGGTAAGACGCGCTGAGAGGCTGAGGGTCAAAACCAGGGACGATGAGACTCGTTTCTGCACGGATATCTGTCAGGAAAACAATAGAATGAGTACAGTTCCTGTGTAGTCGGAATAAAGGTGAAGGACATTGTAAGACCCAAGGCAGGAGGGCAAGCGATTTCCATCTGAAAATCATGTTGCAAAAGTAAAGAATGTGATTTGAATAGATATTTTTGTACCCCGCAGGATGCGAGAGGTATGAGTTGTTGATTCTGGAGGTGATGAAAGGAACCAAAAAAAAAATGGCATTGTAGTTGTAAGGACGGGTTTTATAAGGACCCCTGAGTTTCATATTGGATGTCGTTTGAAGATCCAGTCATATTTCGGTGACTTTTGCTGTGTGTAAGTCCGTGTAACTCGGACAATTACTGTAGTAGTTGTGATAGCAGTGGAAATCTTTTGAGCAGGCAAAGTCGTGGTACTTCACTTGGCTTCGAGCTTAGCCAGGAAGCCTTACGGAATTTTAACAAGTTAGAGCAGGGCATAGCAAGCTTCATCCAGGTGGACCGGCTTTCTCGCATGAGGAGATCAATTGATACTCGTATACTTCATTATTGTACTGTTTATTCGTGCAGTTCATAACTACAGGAAGAGTTGTTCTGTGTTTGGGACGTCCAGTACCGTTACCAAGCAGGCGCAGGTCTAGAGTGAAGGAAAATCGAGCCCTCTAGAGGACCACGTATGCCATCACTTTTTGATACCCGCGCGCGCGCATACGCGTACTGACGTGAGACACTGCCCATCGTTAGTCACCTATGGACAATCCGGGCTTTCTGATGCAGGGTATACACATTTACTGCAGTTCTATTACCCTCTGACGAAGAGGCTGAGGTTCGTGCTTACTCACTGTCACTCATTCACACTACTTCTCATTTGTCTCACTGTAGAATACATTGCATTCTACAGGTACAGTTTACAGTGTTACTCAGTATTCTACGAAAAGACTGAAAACACATTCTATTTGCACGAGCACCCGAGCCAATCCCTACTTCAAATAGATCCGAGTCACGGCTACACTGAGACTCTTCACATAGCCCGGGCCCCCTTGAATAACGCATCTGAATTCATGCCAAACAAACCATTATCCTCTTTTTTGTCTTCTAACCGAGCGCTGAGTGTATGACTTACTCGCCTTAGAAGTCTGACATGTTGTAAATCCCGTCGTGGATCCCAGGTTGCTACTACTATGAAAAGATGCCTAGCACAGCCTCAGTCAAGCATATCCAGAATGACTATATTATTAGTTACCTAGCACAGCCTGTAGTAACTATAAGCAACTATAACATAACAGTAATGACAGTTATCTCACCTCAGTCAAGTATATCCAGAATGACTGAGGGAAAGCATCTCTGCACTAGAGATCAATGAAAGAAGGTTTGGAACTGTATAGTACTGACAAATCCGCAGCGTGCGGCTGAAGACAAATAACAACGTACGGTAACAAACCATGCGTACGCGTACATGCGCCAGTTTGCCACTCCAACATGACATACTGGCCACGAGTCTACGCTGAGTGTTCTGTCACCGCATATATTGCGGTAGATTGCGGCCGTAAAATCCGAGTTTTGAAGCGCTCAGTTCCCCCTAGGTCTTACCGATTCTGCTTGTAGCCGTCTCCCCCGCCAAAATTTAGTGTTCACCGCAGTAGTCTATGCAGCGGACTTGAGGTCGGAATTGTGCAAATCGTCAGGGCAATGCTAGGACGGGATTATCGGGACACCACCCCCGCTCTTCTGTTTTTCGATGCCCGTCCACTTTACTTTTCATATTCCGTGAATCATGCTCATGCCTTCCTGTACCGCCAATGGTAACCTTTCTCCCGCTACCGTACAAACAGGTATGACGCCGAGTGTGAGGCAAAAGAGGCCAGTGGGCGCGATTGTAGTTTAAAGTTGATTAGCCTATTTGAGGTTGCAGAAATGCACATCGACCGGTCTGCAGGGCCCGCATTAGGTGCGTCATTCCACATCATGCGCATATTGCATACGGGCTTGGCTCGTTCGCATTCAAAAGCACGAGAGTCAGTAACTTTCCACACTACTATAGCAAACCCAACCACCCGCTGCACTCGGTGCCCAGGTATGTCATTGCATTTCACGTGGCCTTTAAACTGCACGATTCTTGTCTTCTAATACCACTAGTAGGATGAACACGTCTCCATTTAGCCCGCAGCAGCTCTCCCTTACTCTTCCTTGGCCTCGTCGTCACCATGTCCATATGTGCCGCCTCTGCTACCGCCCTCTCCCTGTACTACCGCCATGCATTACTGGTCCCCAGTACCCGCCACTGCTCACTTTGTGGTTTATGCGCTGTCGCACGCTCTTCCCACCGTGTCCATATGCGTTCTCGTGGTGTGCCTGTCCCGCGCACCATGCTGCATACACAGCTCGTCTCAGTGTCGTATACATTCCACATGCCACATGCCGTATGCCACCACCACCATCTAAGCCAGTCATCAGGTAGGCTGAGCTCGTCGTGGAGGACGCCTTGCCAGTTCCGTCAGACCAGACTTCCCCGGAGGGCTTTCCGAGCATAAGGGAGGCCATCAGTCAGTAAACAGTCAAGGCGAAGCCGGGCATTAATGGTCACCAGCCAGCGGAAGCCAATTTCCGCCGCGGTATGGCAGCGGGTGGGATCACCTTCCCGCTGCACCACTCGCAACAAATCCTCCGGATCAGGTGGAGCGACTCGGACACAAGGATCGTGAAGGGACAGTTAGCCCACGGGAGGCTCCGGCCAGTAGCATCGCGGAAGTCAGTAAGGATACAGCCGAGCATACTCCAGCGACAGCGGGGACCAAGAGAGGCCCTTCATCAGCCAGAGGCTCCTGGCGAGAGGCCAGAGGATTCACAATCGAGGAGAACCTGGTCGAGCGATTCGGGGACGCCGCAGGTGTGGCAATCAACACGGAGCTCGATGGTAGGCATGTCCAGCCAGTAGAGACCGCAGCAGTGGATGTTGTGCAGGCTTTTCCAAATGAAAACCCGAATATTGTGACTCACATAGCGGTCGAGTAGCGACGTCCAGATAGCGGCCGAGTTGGGGTGGAAGAGGTCCGCAAACATACACCCGACTTGACGCAGGCGTATATTTAAGAACTTGGCACCACCGGTGACGACATCGTAATGATAAAGTGGGGATAGTGGGTGAGTCTGACGACAATAGGACCCCAATTGGACTGGAGTACGACAGGCTAGTTTGTGAACAACACTCTAACTCCGCACTGGGAGCATGGGGTTTGAGCTAGCAGGTCCTGCTGTGCTTATGCGTGCGGCCCTAGCATTTTTACAGTAATGCAAGCAATGGGCATACGGTGTGTCGTGCCCAACTTAGAACCACATGCACACGAGCCACGCGCACCTCCCGGGTTCGAGTTCACTGCTCAACTGCTCTGGTTTTGTTACAGTACCCAGGAAAGTCTTGAAAAATGAACTTTTATACAATGTCATTCAGCATACTATTTTGCATCAAGACACGAACGGGTCATATCACCTGGACAGGATAAAGAAACAGCTATCAAATGCACATAAGAATCTACAAAGGCTTCGCGTAAGAGCGCATCGCATAACATATGTACACTACCGCGTCCAGAAAAATACAACTACGTCTATGAAGAGTACGCTAAGAATGAGGCAAGCTGTAGTATGTATGACAACACGTAAATGCAACGTACCTATCTGTCGTTCGAGTCCGATCCTTCATCTTGGCCTTTCAATTGCGCATCATGGCCATTGTCGCTCTCCTGTAGTTCTGGAGAGGTGGAATTTGTTGAAGCAGTCTTCTCCTTCTCTATGGCTTCTTCCGTATCATCAGAGATTTGCAGTGCGTGCTGGACACCCTCGGTAAGACGCTCAAGCTCCTCATTCACTTTCTCGGCCTCGCTCTTCTCAACCTTCACCACCTTCTCGACTGTCACCATCACCTCGACTGCTACCACTTCCTTCTCTGCCTCTTCCTCCTGGTCAATCTGCTCTTCCACCTCTTCTGCTTCAACAGTTACCTCGACGGAGTCCGCAGTGGCTTCCCATACCTTCAGCAGATCCTCCTCCCAGCCGAGCTCTTTGCATAAATCCCTGACAACTTCGTCACACTCCCCAAGTAAAACCACATCGTTTTTCTTTTTCCCAATGTTGCCTGCATGCTGGAGATTGATCAAAACCCGAGTACAGTCTTTATCGACCATGTCTGGGAGCGTGGCGAATGGGTGCACGGTAAGCGACGTGCCCATGACGATGAGAAGGTCAGCCTGAAGAATCTTGAAAATTGACTGATGGAAGACGGGCGGAAGCTGATTTCCAGAACAACGTAATGCGTCCTTGTCTGTCAGGTAAGTATGGTGGATAGGAAATGGAAGACGCACGGCTTCTCCGAAGAAGACGATATCTGGCTTGACAAGACCATTGCAGTGCTCACATCTAGGAATCAAAGCCTCTAGAACAGCATTCTTCATCTTTATGTCGTCATACTCTGTATGGCAGTCGATACACCTCTGCGTTGCGAAGCTGCCGTGAGCTTCGACGATCTTCTCTGACGGGACTCCTGCGCGTCTCTCCAACGTATCAATATTCTGCGTGAAGCACATGGCGAGCCTATTCTTATCGGCAAGAAGTCTAACGAAGGCATGAGAGATGGTCGGTCGGAATTTGCCTGGATATAATTCTTTTGCGAGGGCATAGACTGGAGACACGCCGTTTAACCGCTATCGCACCCGTCGTACGAGTAGATTGGCACGTACATGGCTCCGGCTTCTCCCGGAAAAAGTTGATTTCGAAGACGGCCTCAGCAAATGGAAGATTGAGCCGAGCAAGATTTGCCTATACCAACAAGGTTGGAGTCAATGCAGTGCCAGTTATCTTAAGGTCGCGTACATATAAGCCTACGTTACGGTTCTCAGTGACCTGATTTCATACGGAGAGCGTGCACGCACCAGTTTTTGGGGACCTGAAATCGGGAATACCAGCTGCAGTGCTTATACCTATCATGTATCTCTGCTAAGGAACTGTCGAGTGGCGGTGGCATATTACGACGTACCTGCGCCCAGCTTCATAAAGACAGCAACCAGTTGTTCAGTGCATCTTACAGACAGCAATGGAAATTACCAAGACAAAGATGTTTTTGCACTCATCGGACTTGATGTACTTTGCCAGAGACTCCATGTCGTTGCGTTCGAGGAGGGGTGCGGCTTTGCCGGTGTTATTGCCATACACCAGCTCCAGAAGCTCGGAGTCTATTTCGTCCAGAGGCACCATGTTGACCGATGGAATGTGTCGTATCCTTCACAGTCTATGGACACCTATGCTGGTGAAAGATCACAACTTGTGATTATGGTATATCGGGTAGTGGCACGAACCGCTCTCGTCGTCTGAGCCATCTATATATGATCATCAAACGTACACGTGCCACAAGTTACGGTGATATTCAACCGCCACATATTCGTACCTTCAAGTTCTACGGGACTACGTCCTATCCAGGCACGGTGTTTGACACTAGAGCCACTAGCACCGACACCCCCAGGCTCCAGACAAACATACCTCTCAACGACGGGCCAGGCGTTCACCTCGTCGTTACTGCCATACTACTGGCACTAGAGTTTTGAGTAGACTCTGCTTGCGCAGTGCGCAGCTCTAAGATAAGAGCCTCATTATCTGGGTAGTTCAAAGTTCGACAATAGTGTGCACTGGGGCATGGGTGACATTTGTGTTCGCACCATAATTGACAATAGTGTTAGTACGAACCCCCCCCCCCGGAAACAGTAAAGTGAGTTGCGGCTAGTACTAAGACTAGATCTCACAAAATGTCGCATTGTACAGGATGCGGTGTGAAACTCTACCTCGACTTAGCGCATGACAACTGTCTTTTGATAAATGGGAAGAAGTATACAGTAGTATGGTACGCTAAAACAGTAGACCACACAGAAGGGCATCTACAGGTCAGAATTTGTGCTTTCGATCCATTTCCTGAAGTCCAGTACCGCGAGCCAACCAGAGTCTGTCGCCAACCCGACAGTATCCTGCGAAGTAGTGATATTCTTGTCGAATGTTAGCTCTACGGGTTGTATGTTGATGGGATCCGGCACAAACTCGCCGCTCGCTTTCTCCTACTCGGACGAGCCAAATCCAACTATCTTCTCGTAACCTCAGCAACGGCTCCGGAGGAGGCACAAATTCATCCACGGCGCAAAGGGCCGGAGTTAGAGGGTATGGAAAGGTATCTTGTACAAGGTTACTGCGGTCGATCTTGTCGATTTCACGTCCTAGGCTGTTGTAAATAATAGCATCGCGCACCAGCGCACGCGCATACTTACATGTGCGCGCACTCGCAGAGGCGTCGCCTACGATGCGCAAGCGGCCAGGGTGACAGAACAAGCGAGATTTCACATATACCTAGTCATACGTCGCGCTCTCTTTTTTCCTCAGTCCTCCAAGCAGAGACTGAGAGTATCTACAGACACCGCGCGCGCGAGTGCCACGAACTGAGACCTTTAAACTCCAACATAGGCACACGCTGTGGTAGCCAGGATCTAATTTTGCGTCGTGCGACTTTCCCAGGTACCTTAGGCACAATATTTTGTGCTTTATCTCTTCCAAGTATAGAGTAGTGTATCACGATCTCCTATACGCTTGTAATTTCATTTTCTACTTTTTCAAGTTTTTTAAACAAATACCAAGTGACAGCGTATGCCACAGTCCGGCAATTGTGGAGATGACTTCTGACTTCCTCATGATGGAGTCGAAGTGTAATGTGCCCACGATTGTTAACACCTGGGCATGAACATCACTCCATCAGACACCTATGCCTTAATAAAGGGACCACTTGGGCTTCTGGTTTGGCCAACGCTTGCCAGACATGTCCGGTCCCATATGTATTAGGAATGCACATGAAGTGAACTATGTCCATGTGCCGGATGCTAGAATCACCAGCAGTACCTGCGTGCACATGCAGATTTGAGGTCGATATCTGTGTTTCCACTTATCTACTGTCTAGTGTAGTCCTTTGCTATGTTTTGGTGCCGAATCAATTACGCGTCACCCATTGACATCAGGGATTTAAGTCCACCACCCCAGCCAACGTCTGTCAGCCCCGCTGTGTACAGCTGCCGGTACCGCCATCGTCTGTTACCTGCCGCCGCCGTTGTAGACTGCCGCCGCTACCATCACCTTTGCCGTTGTCCTGATCCACCGCCATTATTGTGCTGCCACCTCCATAGCACTCTGCTGCATGGCAATAGTCATATGTTGGTGCCCCCTTCAAGTTGTCATCCACCACCATCACGTCGTGTGCAGATGGCGGGTCAAATGCACGGTAGTGTGGTGCATATGCAGCATGCAGCGTTAGGGGTTGAAGATGGTGAAGGGTGAGGCCAGAGGCTGCGTGTGCACAGCAGGGTTGGCAGTGGCAGCAGGGTTGGCAGTGGCAGCATGGTGGCATCAGCAAGGACGTCAAGAGGGACAAGGGAAGGGGAACTGTCACTGACATTGCCGCCATGATGCGCCAGAGTTGGAAATTCGGATTTTGGGAGACCATCGGGACTGCAAGCTGGTGCGAGCGAGTGCAGGTGCAGTCGGTCGAGGGGGTAGATAGTGTAGATACCTTGTGTTCCATCCCCTTTGCGTAATTGCCCTGTCGGACTGTCCTTGCCCCAGACAAGCGCGCAGCGCACGCCGGCGCTGTCGTTTTCCGGCCGGTTCCTCTTCAGCCGGTACCTCCGCTCATGCCAGCACTGCTGCCTCCACCATTACTGATGTTGCCGTCGCCGTCGCATCGTAATGCGGCACGCACATCGTCCGGAAGGAAGGGGGGGAGAGAAAAAGGAGCACCAGGCTGTAGCAAGTAGCCCCGCATGCGAAAGGAGATGAGGTGGCCCAAGTCTGGAACAGGTGCTGTTATCCGCCGCCGCCGTGTGCTCTCCCACCACCGCAGCCATCAGGGGTATCGTTCCGGGTGTACGGTGGCTAGTATGGCCATGAGGGTTAGTGGCTAGTGGTTCAGTGTCGATCTCCCAGGTTGGAAGTACCAGTACCCCAGTAACTCCCATTTGAGCCAAGCAATTAGGTCGTTCTATGGAGAAAACACCACTCGAGCGACCGTCGGCCTGCACCGAATGCCTGCTGAGAATCATCCTTGGGTGTGGCTGCCCAAGTCGAAGAGCTCGACGTTGCCCCCTCCACTCATAACTGCGACCTGTCTGCTGTCTAAACTAAATGAGACGTGTTCCGCACTCTCATCGAAAATGTTCTCGAGTTTGCCGTTTAGCAGACTAGGTGAAAGTCGAATACACGGACGCCTGCATCCAAGCTTCCGTATAGAGTGAGAAACTTGTCATCCATCTCTACGACTTTAGATGACATCAGTAGTATGTTTAGAAGTGTCCTGGCGGAAATTTGACCGCGACACGTCCACATCAGCATGTTCGACTCCACCGCACGAACTTCAAAGTTCGCATTATTGCCAGTGTCACTGGAAACATACATTCGGACTGCCTCTTTGCAACCAAAAGATCTCGTGCCAAGTTGCTGTTCATCACACGGAGAGGTCATCTGATAAATCTAGCTCGTGTTGTGCTTCGAATTCTGGCATGACTCCCCGGTCTCACCGAGGTGCAACTTCCAGGTTTCAGCTGACTTCCCAACACCACTCGTGCTACATTCCGTGTGACCACCCCGATTGGACGGCCTGTGCCCTGACGCTCTGGGGCCTGGTTAGTTGGTTCCTTCATTTGTGAGTCTGATGTTGCTGCGTCCCTATAGTAGTATATATGTCCGCTCGCGTCCATATACTCAGCTGCGGTGATCCGGCAGGCACGTGACTGCTGGACCACCACTTCTAATTCGTATTCCCAGATTATTCCCAGCAGCCTCCCTGAATCCGCACTGTTCCTGTGTTATTAGTTTTGATCAAGAATCGGATATATAGCGATATGTCTGCAGCCAATATGCTCACCCGGCTGCCTGGAGTCTACGGATACATTGTCCTATATCTCCGACATGCGAGCTGCCCAGATCCTCCTTTTGCTACCCATATTGTGGTTCAATATTGGCGTGTATGCTACCCCTACTCCCTCATCGCTGGGCAAGCGTGCTGGCGTGACCACGCTGTCAGCCACGCAGCTCGCATCATTAGCACCGTTCACTGAGTTCGCGCGTGCGGCGTACTGTAATCCAAGTATCATTGCAGGATGGAACTGTGGTGGTAAGCTTCCTTCTTTTGGTTCGTTCTTCTAGATTCAGTCCCCGTTCTCTTTGTAGAGGCGTGTCGAGCATTGCCCGGGTTCCAACCAACATTAATTGGGGGAGACGGCAACACTGTACAGTTTTGTGAGTTGGTGCCGGTGCCTACCTTCACCGTGCCATTAACAGAAGATCATGAATGCCGTCGCATAATTCAGTCTTTGTTGGTTTCTGGCCAGATCAAAACACGGTTGTTGTTGCTCACCAAGGAACTGACCCCTTAAAATTGTGCGCATGTATTTAGGCTTCTCCAGCTGTGATTGCTCTTACCATAGGCGGGCTTTCACTAGGGAATCTGACTTGACCGATATCAACATCGCCATGAGCAACCTAGACCCGTCTCTCTTCCCAGGGGTCCCTAGTGGCGTCCAGGTTCACAGCGGATTTGCTGATGAGCATGCAAAGACAGCAGCACAAGTTCTGGCCGAGGTGAAGAAACTAATGTCTGAACATACTACCACAAAGGTAGTACTCGTGAGTGCTTGTACTTTAGTTCATGGTAATTACGATTGATTTAAGGTGGTATAGGTTGGGCACTCCCTCGGTGGCGCTTTGTCTGAACTAGAGTGTCTCTTCATGGCGGTCAACTTGCCCGCAGGCACTTCTGTAAAGGGTGTCACCTATGGCACTCCCCGCGTCGGCAATCCGGAGTTCGCGAGCTTTTTCGACGAAAAGGTTCCGGACTTCACACGGGTGAACAATGAAAAGGATCTCGTTCCTATACTCCCAGGCCGGTTCCTGGGCTTTTCTCACCCGCACGGCGAAGTGCACATCCTCTCTCCTGGAAGTGCTGTCTCCTGCGCGGGTGAATCACACATTATTCACCAAGATTCTTATAAGCTGATTACGGTTTGTTTCACAGGTGACGATGATGCAACCGACTCCCAATGCACAATATTGACGGTCCCTGACATTTTCCATGGAGATATCCTGAACCATTTGGGCCCTTATGAAGGTATTTCAGTCGGAACGCTGTCTTGCAATCCGTGAAGCGTCTAAATTATCATATCTTGAAATTATTGCCACTATATACCACTGTCTCTCTTGTGATGGTCAAACTTTTGTATGAAGGAAAACAGAACAGTCTCTTCATCGCTCGACCGTGACAATGCCTCATCAGACCAAAGGTGCGACGCGTGCCGGCAATGTGCCATCATCATGTGCTTCGGATCAGTGATCACGTGGACAGCTTACTACTGTGAGGGTCGTTTCGACTGCCTCACAATCCTACTCATCACCAGCACAACCAAGAACTCCGGTACTGTCAGAAATGCCGCAGCGATCCACATCTCCCACTGCCCAATACGGCTCGAGTAGCCGGCATCACTACGCCCACCGAGACGAAGGTGATGATCTAAGGAGCCGTAGGATGGGGTTCAGGGATGGGCGGAGTACTAAGAACTCTGGGTACGGGAGGGAGAGGGAAGCGAAGGATTTAGAACGTGGGAGGTACGGGGATGAGGGAAGGGAAAGGTACAGGGAACAGGGCAACGGGAAGGAGCGCGAGCACAGCAGACGTAGGGACGGGCCACGCGATAGAGAGTATCGGAGGGATGGAAGTCACGATTACTCTCAAAACAGAGAGAGGAATCAAGACCCAGACAGAGATAGCTATAGGGACAGAGAGAGAGACAGGCGTGGCGGGTTGTCGCGGCGCTCTGCGTCTCCCCGTCGCTCGCGACCCACCTCTCGCCCCCGCTCGCGCTCGGGCACAGGCTCTATCCCGCCTGAGGACAAAACAAAGCCAAACTTTGCGCCCTCTGGTCTACTCGCAGCCGCAACGAACACAGTGAAGCACGCGGACGGCAGCAGCACAGTGCTAAAGTACAACGAGCCGCCGGAGGCGCGGAAGCCGCTCGTGGGCTGGCGCCTGTATGTATTCAAGGGAGACGAGCAAGTTGGTACGTCTTTTTTTCTTATTTTTTCTGCCCATTGTTGACTCGCTTAAACCGATGTTGGGGGTATTGTGTAGAATTGCTACATATATATCGGCAGAGCGCGTACCTCATAGGACGTGACCGGACCGTCGCGGACATCGCGATTGACCATCCGTCGTGCTCAAAGCAACACGCTGTCATCCAATGTGTGTTTTTCACCGGCATCACCGTAGTCAATGGTTTCTTCAACTGACGAGCTAATCGCTGGCAGTCCGATATGTGCAGTCTAAAGACGAATTTGGTGTCACTAAAGGCGTTGTAAAGTACGTTGCTTGTAGTGCATTTTACTGCTCTATCTACTTAAACTAATGGCCGACACTACAAAGACCGTTTGTCATTGACCTCGAGTCTACGAATAGCACACACGTTAATGGCGAGGCCATACCGACTACGCGATTTTTCGAGTTAAAAGCCAAAGATGGTGAATTCACTTAAGGTTTTCTCTATAATTTTCGTTCTCAGAATATTGAAATGTATCTTTCCAGTGCTTAAGTTTGGATTGTCCACGAGAGAGTATGTTTTGCTTCCCGACGACGTGTAGTTGGAGCGTAGTGCTTCTCATTAACGTATCCTCGACAGCTCTTGGCCGTATTTAATACCACCTTGCTGTAGTCGGTCTGCGCAATGAGACGTAGACACCATCTGCTGGAATTGCTGGGACGTCGTTATAATCAATAACCCTCCACTCAAGAAACGAAACGGTAATATTGCTTCTTTTACTTAATGAGCTCCTCCGTCCATGGTATGACTCTACCCTTTATCATTGGACAACAAGTGCACATTTCAGGTGAGGCATTACATGAGGAGCTGCGTACATCATTGGAACATTATGTTCAACTTCCGTTCATCAGACTGCAACATCAATTGGCCAATTCATTATCAATAGCTCGCAGGCACCTAGTGAATGCATGACATTGTTTTCATCATTAACATAATGTTTTATAGTCAAAGCCCACTTGCATACACCTTGTTGACAGACAGGATGAACATCACCACATATAGCAACATCTAAGATGCACTGGCTCTCCTCGGCGATGGACGTAGAGCACTCTGCACATACTATAGAACTTTCAAGTGTTGGTGTGAATGAGAGATAATGATTCTGAGTAAGAGATAAGTAATATGTGGGCAACGGTCAAGCAGCTGGCTTGAATAAGAAAGAATACATGGGGGAGGAGAAAGCTTCCGCTGTCGTCTCTGGTCCGTTCTGGGGGGTCTCCGTCCACTGCCGAGCTGGGACGCACTCCATGCTCTTTTTGTACTGGTCGGCAAGTGGCCAGTATTTAGTTCGTGACGTGCTCGGCCACTGACTGCCGAGCGGTGTATCGTAGGCAAAGTAAAACATAAGTAACTACGGAGGTAATAGCATAAGTTCTGGACTTCGTCGGCAGCCTGCGAGCAGGCCTTACAATACTCTCATCGCTTATACTCGCCCTTAGTGGAGCCGCTTGGGATGAATTTATGGTTTATAATGAAGCCCACATGACAGAGATTGAGGATCCAGGGCGTTCTGTGGTCGAATGCTTCAACTGGAAACCCGGCAGTATCTGGGAGGGATAGCGTACATCTGCTACTCGCCTTGTATGGTATGTTGGTCGCCTTTGACTATGTCGCTTCCGCCGTCGATCCTAAACCTATGTCTCCCCAGGAGTTACACGGAGCTCCTCATGCGATCGTATTCTCGCCCTCCACATTCATCATTGTGCCCGCCGTTTTCCCAGCGCTACCGTTGTCGCATCCCCCCTCTTTCGTCAAGACCATTCTGTGCGTATCGCACCTCAGGTACTCTCTGTTGTCGTTCATTCGCAATATATCTAATTGTGTCTCTACTGTCTCCGCACGCTAGAGTGATGACTCCAGATCTTGTAACTGCGTAACATTGGCATCTAGCCAACATATCATCTTTCAGTCTGCCCTGCTGCTAGATTATGACAGGCGATCTGTGATCGAAGTAGCTACGCAGAGAATCAGGCACACGGGGCAGGCGGGAGGTAAACGAGTGAGAATAGCGCGTAAAGGGCGCACGGTACGACGACGAGAAAGAAGAAAGGGAAAGTGCCCCAACCCTAATCAATCTTGGGACCTACACTCGCTCGTTCCGGCTGAGGCGCGAAGCCGGAACGGCACTAATTGCTCAATTTTGCTACACATGGACGGCATTGAGCCTCATCGTCACACACCGTCTTCAAGAGACGCGTCTTTTGCTTTATCAAGCCCGTAACACGGACATCAGCCAACCTCCCGATTGGCGCAGGCCCTATACTACTTATAGGGTCTATGAAAGGGGCTGAGCGGTATCGTCCGGTGAGTCTTTAGAGCAACCTATTTTGCAGCGTCGATTGCATTTGTCGTGTGCAGACGGTATCTGAGGTTAGCTAGATTAATAAAGACCCATGCACATACTTAAGCTTATCCAGAGTTACTGTTGCTCACGTTCAGCGCTTCTTCTCATTCGACGGGTGTTTCGCGAGTGCATCGACTATGGTCAGGCTTCCATGCCTAGGACTCACCACCGTACCGTAACAGGACTGTATTCATGGAATCCAGGCTTAAAACGGTACGGTGATGGCGACAGATGGCCGTCTTACGGTACGATACGGTAGTACGGGCAATAATATTTTTGCCAGACATAGTGTACATAGGCAAAGTACAGGTGTGATCACATAAAACTTGTATTAGACTTACATTAATCCCCTAAAATGTCTTGGATGGCCCCTCGAGCAAGACGCAAGCGCTGTTTGACTAACATGAGGGTATGAATGGTCTCAGGCCTGAGGCTTGCACGCCGCAGTGAGATAGTGTCACGGGCTCCTGAAAAAATACGCTCGACAGCTACGGCCGAGCCTTTGGAAATGTGAGATAGGTATTTGGATGTAGGTAATTAAAACACACCTGGGATGTGTTGTAAATCCCAGCAAGCTAGCACACAACCTCAGTCAAGCATACCCAGAATGACTGTTTATTAGTTACCTAGCACACAACCTGTAGTATCTATAAGTAACTATAAAGCAATAGTAAAGATAGTTATCTCACCTCAGTCAAGCATACCCAGAATGACTGAGGGAAAGATATCTGCACTAGAAATCAACGAAAGAAGGTTCGAAACTGTACAGTACTGACAAATCCGCAGCATGCGGCGGAAAACAAATAACAGTGTACGGTAACAAATACGCGCGCGCGTGCATGCGCCAATTTGTTATTCCAACAGGATGTATATCTCGTGAAATTCGGGAATTGTGCACGACGGCCCTGCCCACCAGTGAATAGGATCCACGGCAAAGCTTTCCAGCGGCAGTTTGAAGAACTCATCAATCTCATCAATATTGAGACACATCCACTTGTTGAAATTGATTTTAAATTTAACAAACAGTAGCCGTATTTACGGCCGTATACGGCCGTAAGATACAGTAAGATACGGCAATAATTACACCGTAGCCGTATACGGCCCGAATTCGCTCAAAGCCCCAACGGCACGGTGACAGAGGACCCCTGATTATCCCTATGGATCCCTGAGGGCAAAATACCCTGTGGTAGGTCTGGACAAACTGCTTCCTGATTAAGACTAAGCCTCTTGGGAATCCGGACAATTGGGCGGATATAAGGGGTACCCATTAAGGTCTGGGTAGCTGAGCGGTTGCATCATCAGGTAGGCTTCATATCCTGGGTTCAAATCTTATTATAGTTTTATTTTGATCCATGCACTTTCCAATTATTTTTTTCTGTCTGGTGGCATATGGCATAAGTTATATGAACTATGTGGCAAACATGCTGCTGTGCCTAGTATCCCCAATGTTGTGGCAATCTCATATGTTGGAATGCAGGTTTTCCAGTGAATGCATTCACATTTTCTGTCCGGTGATATCCGCTACAGTCTTGTTCGGAGCTAAACACTACCAGCTTTTGCCATCAACCTCACTTCTCTGCTAGCTCGGTGCGCCAACACACATGAAGAACAACAACATTGAAATACAAATGGATGACTTGCGCATATTTGACACACTAGACAAGAATGTCAAAATGGTAGAGGCTGCAATGAAATTGTTTATGAAGTGGGGGAAGCAGAGAGTGGCCCAGGAGGTCTTGGGGGATGATGTATAGAATTATATTATGTTTCATGGAATTTTCGACATTACGACACATACCACAAGCAAAGTGGATCCATTTCGCACCTACAGTGAAAAATTTGGGCAAAATTTGGGTGCTCCTCGACCCACCTTGTGCGTCCGGACAAATCTGGGACCCACTTCAAAAATCCGGACAATTTGAACCCAAATCCATCCGGACAAATCACGCCTCAGCCAAAGAGGGTTCCATAGGGATAATCAGGGGTCCTGGTGACAGCCGCCGTATACGGGTTCGGCGGACGGTGGGGAGCCCTATCCATGCCGTCAGGGTCGCTAGTATCACTTCATAAAGCCAATGTTGTTGGCTGATCGTTTAAGTTACTTCCTGCCTCTATTGTCAAGTTATACGTGCATATGACATCGATGGCACTCATTGCTACTGTGATCTTGAGTTTCCTGGCACTGTATGTACTTAAACGTCTCATCGCGTGGACGCCAGCTCCTCTTCCACCAGGCCCCCAGCGTTGGCCATTGATAGGCAATCTCTTCGATATGCCGAAGTCGGAAGAATGGAAACAGCACGCAGCCTGGGGTCAGAAATATGGTGCGTTTCTCCCCTTCGATGACACTGACACTCGTGTTCAAAATTATGTACAGGGCCAATGACGTACCTCGAGGCTCTCGGACAGCCCATCCTCATCGTCAACTCTCTCAAGGTCGCAACGGACCTGCTAGAAACCAGGGCATCGCTGTACTCTGATCGCCCCCGTCTTACCATGGCGCTGGATCTGGTTGGCTGGACCGGTGCACTGGGCCTAACAAGCAATGGTGATCGCATGCGCCGTTACCGAAAGATGATCCTCCAGGATATTGGGACGCGGGCCAGTCTCGAATCGTGGAGGTATATCATTGAAAATACAAGTGCACACCTTCTCCGAAATCTGCTACGGGAGCCAGAAAACTACAAAGAGCATGCCCAACTGTGCGTTCTCTGATGGGACTGGCAATATATTTAAATTTATCATCCTAGTCTAACGTGACGTCTATTTTAGGGCTTTTGGTTCTATTATCTCGTTGATCGCTTTCGGGTACCATCCCACAGGCCACGACGATTGGCGTCTCGAGAACGTCCGGCAGATACTGACTGATGTCTTAATTCTTATTACTCCGGGTAGGTTTCTGGTGGATATGTTTCCTATCTGTACGTTTCTCTCCTCCAGCCTGCCCCCTTGAGACAACTCACTGAACTGCTATTTGTAATCATATCATCAGTAAGGTTTTACCCAGAATGGATGCCCGGCGGCGGGTTCAAAACCATCGCGAGGGAAATGCGTGCTCGCAAGGAAACGGTCCTTAATTCAGCCTACAGCTATGCGAAAAGCGAGATTGTATGCGTCAGCTTTTGGTCCGGTTTCGATATCATACTCACTGCCTTTGACAGGAGAAAGGTACCGCATTGCCTTCGGTTATGGGTCAGCGTATATCCCAGAACGAGTTGACGGTCCAGGACATTGATGATCTCAAATGGGTATCAGTGAACATGTATGGAGGTATGCTATCCTCGAGCTCAATGACTAAGTTCTCAATGGATGACACCACTCGCATCAGCCGGATTAGACACTGTAAGTTCTGTGTACGCGCTTTGGAATGGGAAATCGACCGTTCTTCTTTGAAAGAGTTCATCAGCTATCGTTTGTTTTATCCTCAATATGACACTATTCCCCGACGCCCAGAAGAGGGCCCATGCCGAGATCGACGCCATAATAGGAAGGGACAGGCTACCAAACTTGAGCGATCAGGACCGGCTACCTTACGTGTGCGCTGTCATCAAAGAATCCTTGCGTTACACTCCCGCATCCAACATTGGTAGTCGCGCGTTCATTTCTACGCCAGATAAAGCACTGATATTTTAACACTAGCTGTCCCCCATGTCTCCTCCCAGGACGACGTGTATGAAGGACATTTTATTCCGAAAGGGACCTTCGTGTTAGTGAACATCTGGTCAGTCAGAGGCATGTATATTAACTCAAATGACAAGTTCACCTACCATTGTGCGTGTCTGCTAGGCAAATACTTCGTGATCCTGAACTATATAAGGACCCATTGACTTTCAATCCTGACCGCTTTATGGCAACAGGCGGAAAGCGGCCAGAGATCGACACCTTCAACGTTGGATTCGGCTTCGGTAAACGGTGAGTGCTGACAACGCATCGCAGCTCAGCATCTGACGATATCGCTTCTCTGTCGTGGACATACAGGGTGTGCCCTGGTACGTGCTCGCATCTTCACGCCAGCCTGTACACGCTATAGTGACAGATTTGCAGGCAGATCTTTTACCGAGGCGACCACCTTCGTTATCTGCGCGTCAATTCTAGCAGCATTTACCATCGAGCCCTTGGTGGTGGACGGCAAGTCTGTACCGCCTGTAGCCAGCTTTCCCAGCAACGGCATGAAGTAAGTCCAACATATCCTTCGTCTTCAGCACTGGCCCGCCTGACTTCACATTATCATCATTCCAATTACTAGTTACCCCATACCGTTCAAGTGCACTATAAAGCCGCGATTCCAGCAAGTCGTCGATATGATCAACTCGGCCGTGGCGCACGCGTAGTCTGGTCCACATGGCACAGTTTCAGTCATGGCAGACTTGGCCACATAGCAAGTATAAATTGACTAGCTAACGGAGACTGAGTTCATCGATGAGTGTAGACTTACATCACAACATTGTAAAGTTACATCGTCCTGGTTATATCGGTGGGAGCATGAATCAAGGTTCTCTGTTGTAGGGTGTAAACGGAAAACATGTAAACGGAAAACATGTAGCGTTGCAGTTTAGTCTATTTGGTCTATGACAAAGGCCAGTGCTCCAACCGTGTTTCTGCGGCATGGCTGAGTGCATATCTACGGCCGTCCGGAAATAGCTATGCCGTAGTCCCTCGATTAGTCGGTTTGGGGGTCAGTTTGGGAGCTGATGGCTCCGACCCTGTGATGATGTCTCCACCACCCGACTGTATACCACCCGCTTCCGGGTCATGAATGCCGATGTGCTGCACAGACCATCTACTCCCACTGGTGATAGGCTCAGTAGCGACACGCCTAACCAGCCTCTAGAAGGGCGAGTGGTCGGGGCGGCAGTATCCCCCAGATGAAGGCCCTATCATCCCTCTTCCCCAGCTAACAGGACCTTACCTTCGGGGACGGTCGTTTGCAGCGGGTGCAAAGTCGGGGTCAGCCTTCTGCAACGCTCAGTTGGACGCTAGTTCCGGCTTCGTGCCACAGCTGGAACCGCACTCAATACAAAATAAACGAACTACTTCTTCCAGCTGCGCTAACTTTGTAAGTTCCCGAACTTCGGCGAGGACCCAACCTGTCGTGACAGTGCGTCGGCTTGAGTACAAGACGATAATACCGTACACCATACGTACATGCATAGATAATGATATTATAATTTGATTCGAATTCTTTCGTTGCTGGGGCAAATTTCTGGTGTCAGGAGTAGTGAGGCATATAGCGCCTGGTATAAGCCGACCTGCTGCTAGCCGTTGGCCTGCACGTAATTTCAGATACATCTCAGGCTCATAAACCAGACCAAAATCTATATCCCTACTGCATATATTATCCCTCTCCATGCTTCAGAATATCGGGAATGTTGTCTAGTAGCAGTACAAAGTCAAAGTCTTCTACTGTAGTACGAGCCTGTAGTTTTGAAGGCGAGCTGCATTTTGCTTTTCCCTTGCTTCAATACTTCTGTCCTGCCAGACTGATGGTAACAGATGTGAAGCTATCGACAGCCGGAGTCAAATATTGGAGCCCAGCGAATGTCCGCATCAGCACCCGCGTCCCCTCAAGTCAACATCATCTGCGTGAAACTCTCTAGCCGCCCACTGGCATCACCCTGCAATATTCGAGTTTTAAGATAAGTGTCAGTCGATAGCTTCGTGAAGATGACCGTTCAATATTTGACTGCAGAATGAGTCAAAGAGCGGAGGTCCCTCTGGTTTCTGTCCCAGCACTCTTTGCATTCACAACGTCAAGGACATCGATGTCTGGTGCTCCTGTCCAATTCGGTGAGTCCTCGTGGTCCATGAAAATAATTGTGGCTGCTTCCCAATCTTGCTAAATACCACCAGGTGCCATAGTCGGTAGGTGCTATTTCTTTTGTCCACCAATGTAGGTTGATCTTGATTTGACTAGGTTATGTCGGCACTCTAACCTGTCTCGTTGTACTGATGGGCACGGTGAGCACCCGCGCCTATACGTCCTCTTCAGCAGCTCAAGTTTCTACACAAAGGCTATTCTGTCTACAAGGGGGCTTCCTGTTCCGTGACCCAGGGCTTGATCATGTTGGATCGGCATGCGAACAAACTGGTTGCATGATATTGAGAATGACATAATTTGACCACTCCGATATCAGGCCGTCAGGGTGTTGTATGTATCCGATGCCCGCGATTCCTGGCGACGCATAACTATCCGACACTACGTGACATTTTGTGTTTATGTACTGTGTCATTCGATTTTGTGATTAGATCGAGCATTGTTCTGTAATGAGCACGGTCCGCGCGAGACACGAGAGACGAGTCTTCGCGAACAAGATGCCCACTACTAGCGTTGATTCAACAGAGTCTCAAGTACATTGTTGTAAATTCCAGCAAGCTAGCACATAATCTCAGTCAAGCATACTCAGAATGATTGATGGAAAGCATCTCCACACCAGAGTGTTGGAGCAGCAAGCCGTGTTCGGCGAAGACTTTCGTACGCTCGTTTTATTTTTACTCTTTGTTGTCGATGCGCGCGACCGTACGCGCGCGTTACTATACGAAAAACATAGGGTTTGTTTCCGTTATGTCTTCCATCATTTGTTTACTACACTTTACAAAAAGCCCCTGTATATTTACAGTGTCTACTCGTCATTGCATCTCTTTCCCTCAGTCTTTGCCCAAGAAAGACTGAGGTATGTTGTTTCTTCTCAGCATTTTTCTATACTTTTAACTTACTTCTTTTCAGTCCAATTTGTATTACTAGTTTGTGTTTTTATCAGAGATGGACGAAAGAGAGTTCGAAACTGTACAGTACTTACAAATCCACAGCATGCGGCTGAAGACAAGTAAAGGCGTGCAGTGGCAAAACATATACGCGCGTACATGCGCCGGTTTGCTTTTCCAACATACATGTGTTTGAGATTACAGCTGCGTACGCCATTAAGCTGCGATATCTCTTGATGTTATGATACACGCGCGCGTATGTGTGCTATACTTCTTTCTGATACGCGTACGGTTCTCAGGACGATACATATGCAGTCATATATCTACTGTATTCCCCTCAGTCTTCTGACGAAGAGACTGAGAATATCTTTCTATTCTACAGTTGTTCCGCGCAGCGCACGTCATAAACTTTCTACAATAACATGTACTAGTGTCTTAATTACAGCAGGTGCACGAGATCCCGGATGATCTGCACGTAGGGTAGCGATAGTAAAGTGAAATCGGAACATCAGTGAATACCAAATATTTCTTGTTGGAATTTCAAAGGGCTCGAAGCCCGAGATATGTTTTTCTTTTGCCCCACGGTTTTTCTATTTACTTGTGGTTACATTATAGAACGATACGATCGCCATGGACTGCGCATTCGCCACATGGGCTGCGCAGTGGCCATTCTGCAGTTTGTGCCGCATTGTGCAGTGGCCGCTTTGCCCCCTGCGTGCGGCGCAGCGTCGCTTTTACTTACTGCGTACGCTTTGTTATTTTTTCCCTTGCCACGCTGTGTTTCTCCATTGTTCCCCCTCTACATATAAATACTGTACATGAAGAGCCAGCCCACCTCAGTTGTCTGCTGTCTAGTGCGACGCTGA
>QLPM01002092.1:0-12736 GCA_003314695.1 Albatrellus sp. MG142
ACAGCTCCGCAGCCAGTGTGGCCAGCGCACTGAGGTCCACGAGACGGTTCCCGCGCAGGCGCAGGTGACGCAGGCCGGGACGCGTCCCCGTCGCGAGCAGGATATCACGGATAGTGGGCGGCGCGAGCGACGCAGACGAGAGGTTGTTATACGACAGATCGAGCGTCCGCAGGCGCGGGAAAAGGCGCGAGAGCACGGCAAGTAGGGCCTCGCGCGTGCGTGTCTCACCAGAGACGAGCATGACGTCGTCGCCGAGCCCGCAGCCATCTGCGTAGAGCTCCTCCAGCCGCGGGAGGAGCGGCGTGTCAGCACTCACGAGGATCGACGGGTCTGCGCGCCGGCCTTTGATCGCCAGGACACGAAGCGTATCGGCGAAGGGCTGCGAGCAGATCAGCGAGAGTGGCAGCGTTGCGGTCGGTAGTGCCAGGTCCGTGCCTGAGACAGACGCAGTAGAGCCTGTAGACGCGAGGGAGAAACCGCGACTGTGCCCGAGAGCCCTGCGGGGTGGTAACAGTGGTGGAAGCGTCAGAGTCAAGGTCGTCGCGTCCCAATACTTATTGCGTAGCAAAGAGCCCCCGCTGCCTTCGCCCGTTGCAGCAGAAGCACTGGACGAGTCCATTTTCGAAGCTTGTAGGGCTGCCAAAGCGCGAGCACGGCGGCGGCCACCTTCTGTGAGAAGGCCCTGCTCAGCTTCTATCTCCCACTGCTCTTTGACCACCTCACCGCGAGGCGGAGAACTTTTCAACTGTTTGGGCTGTTTAGTAGGCGTAGGCGGCAAGGCAGGCAGTGGAGGTGGCGGCGGCGGCGAGGACGGCTCTCCGTTCTGGGCAGCCGCAGCGGCGCGAAGACTCCCTGCGCTGCGCATAGCACGCAATCTCACCCTTCTGTCTGCTTCGATTTCCCAAGTCTCACGTAATACCTTCTTGCCAATGACGACTTTGATCGATGTCGGGGACGTGCTGGAAGATAGCGTTCCGATGCCAGAGTGGATATTATGGTCTTCGACAGTCATATCGAAGTCTGGCTCTCGCAGTGCACCAGAAAAAGCGTTAATGATGCTGTCCCGAGTCACAGACGTTTCCTCCAAATCAAGGAATTGCAGCTTCTGAAACGCACTCGGACGGGATGACGCGAGGTCGGTTGGGAAAGCAGTATCGTCTATGTCAGCCCTCTTCATGTGGATGACCTCAAGTTTCGGAAGTGATGACAAGGATATGATTAAAGCTGCCGCGGCAGAACCTGATCCACTCGTTATAGGGTTTCCCGAGAAATCGAGATTCACTACCCCTTGAGGAAACGCAGTATGGTCCACAGCTATGGCAGAAATTTTGTTGTGCGCGGCGTTCAACGTGGTGAGTCTGGGGAGTGGTCGATCGGCGCGTACGATGGCTGGTGCAAAGAGATCTGATGAGCGTGATCGTGGATGAGACGATACGGTGTCGGAAGCGAAAGGCGCGCTGAAAGGCAATGCTGTCAAAGAATTGTGCGATATATTGAGTGAGACTAGAGCTGGGAGGGCGAAAAAATTGCGGGGAAAGGAACTAAGTGCATTGTGAGAGATATCGAGAACCGTGAGAGACATAAGGTCTGAGAAACTGTCAGGTAGGGTCGACAATCGGTTGTCGTGGAGCTGCGGACATCAGGTAACGGAGAGCTGGCAAGCAGAAGAATAGAGACATACGTCGATGTGCTTCAGCGACCCGAAGAGTGATATCTCTGGTTGGAGCTCGAGGATTTCGTTGTTCCACGCCTTGAGGACCTCAAGGTCCTGCTGTTCGTACCACGAGGGGGCTTCCTTTCCACCGAAGCCTTTTCTGCCACCATTTTCGGGAAGGGGCGGCTCATCCGGAACGAGTTTCAGCTTTTCGGGCTTCACGCTGAGGTGGATCTCGAACAAAGCGGACGGCAGACAGACCAAGGCACGGGAAGAGAGGTTTATGTTGCCTTGGGATGGTACAAACCTTTTAGAGATCAGTGGTTCTCGAGACGATAGACAGCAGCTGGAGCGGGATATGGATACTCACCCGTATTTCGTGCACGTTCTATCGTTTCTCGAACAGACCATCGCCCCATTTCCACGTCCAGGCTGGCCTCTAATTTTGCGTTGAAAGACGACGGAGGGACATCTTCCGAATTTCCCCAGGCATCACCATCCTCTACTACATTCTTTTTTTTATCCTGCGCCTTCCTGGCCTCCGCACGCTTCAGTGCGATGGCTTCCTTGATACTCAATGCGGCAGCTTTGGAGAGTGATGGCAGCTCCTCACTCGCGCTGGCGCTGGCGGGAGGCGGCTTCAGGACGGATTTAGCTCGTAGACGTGTTGAAGTCGGCTTGGATGAGGGAGAAGACGGTGTTGCACGAGATGTAGATACGGATGGTGAGGTCGACCGAGGTCTTCCAGCTAAAGGGAGAGCCAAGCGAGAGGTCGACGAACTGGCAGAGGCAGTTTTACGAGTGGGCGAGGACTGGGGCAGAGGGATACGCGACATGGCGACGAATGGCGACAAAAAGAGAAATAAAGAGAGATGACAGAGATAGGCCAAGTGGTGGTTCGACGATGTCTCCACAACTTCAGTTTGTCCCCGCGACTTCTCGTCAGACTCCGAGTTGCCGCCCACGCTCAACCCCGAGCTCAGTTCATTTGCCCGCCGCTGCAAAAACGCACATGAAGCCCTGCTATTCATGACGAAATGGTGGTATGCCAGTATACATTCATAATACACCGGAAACACGAACAAAACATTGCGATACTGGTACAGTGCATGTGGATGGACCGTTGAAATCAAGAACACATAATAATGAGCAGCCAACAGTAATGTATGAGCAGTAACGAAAATGGCGGCCAACACCCGAGGAGAACAGAGAAGTGCGTTCATCCATACACGACTCTGAAGAACGCGCAAGTCAGTATAGTGTGTTGCAAATGGACGTTGCGGGGTTGTCCAACTCACCCTCTCGCCGTCGTGGATATCGGCTTAAAGTCGCCTCGGCCAGAGTCGACGAAGTGCCGGAGCACGTCGACCCAGTCATCCCGACTGTCCCATGCAATTTTGCTTGGTGGGTCCACTTCGACAGGCATGACCTGGCTGATTCCACCACACTGGATCAACACCACTGCGGTGCCGATGCCCCCATTTTTGCGACACCGATCCTCGCGCCGTTGGATGTCGGCAGCGACGAGTGGGTCGCGACTGGTCACATATGTGCGGGGAACGATATGTGTGCCATTGATGGCAAACCTTCGATGCCATCAGATGAGTATATCGCTTTGAAATTGCCTCTGAAAGGCACACGTACTGTCGGTGGCTGTCTGCTGTGGGGCGGTAGCTAAGCTCAACGAGCAGCGCATGTTGCCGTACATTTGCGGGTACACGTTTCAGCTGCAAGGCTTGGAAGCCGGCCCAACCCAGCAAAGATGCATGTAGGTTGGTGAACTTGCGAAGAAGCTTTGCCAGGTTCTCGTCTGGATACTCAGCGCCAAGCGGCTGCTGCTTAGTCGCCGTGATCTGGGCAACTGTGTGTTGGCAGATCGCCTTGTGCGATGGCCAATGAACCTTCTGACATTCAGGAGACTACATGCGGAGTTAAGCAATCAAGGTCAATACGAGGATTCGGTGGTGTGCTTACGCAGTAGTTGGTTGTCATCTAATGGAGCCAGACGGTCGAGTTAGAGTCATGTCGGAGTCAAGATAGAAGATGAACATACGCAGCCTCCGCATAGCCGGAACTGCTTGATGGTGGGTTGTTCTATAGCACCGCACTGATCGCAAAGGCGGACACCTCTTTGTCTGTGCGCATGGGGAGCAGGAGTATAGTAGTTGGCAGCGGCGGGACTGGTGTAGCAGGCCATTGTTGTCGATGTCGTATTGTTTCTCGGAGATCTCTGGATGGTGATGGTGGTCCATGCTGATTGTCCGGGCAGTTATATAGGTCTGGAGCATGTTGATATCTGCCCCACTTGGAAACAGATCTCTGCGGTGCAGGAAAAGACGCGTGCCATGCTGGCGGAAACAAAAAAGTTGAGGCAGAGCTCATGCCGTGGTTGTCTCAGACGGTATTAGAGAATGTATTGCTCAAACAGTCTTTTTGTGTTGGGCTTTGGCTGTAACCAGGCCCCTCGAAAAAAAGACCATCGACATAGCGTCAGAGACAATAACCAGACGAGCCGACTTGGTACGCGTGAGTGCTGGCAAACAAAAAAGACGAGACATGAGCAGCTTCGCACCCCGATCTGGCAGGACCTCGAGCGCCAACTAATCCCGAACACAATTGGCCTTGACAAATGGTTTGTCCACGCTCTTGTCTTTGCTCCCTCGTATCACATCTCGGCCTATCCTGGCCCGACATCAGCCTCCTCATATCTTCCCGGGCCATGGGCCATGGGCAATATCCGTCTCGTGGCGCCGAACCTTTCCTCAACTCCAACTTTATTCTGTCAAACAAACTTTGTTCTACACCGTTTCACGCCGCAGCACCAGCTTTCCACCAGAGTTCCTGCAGCCACGCATTCCAGACTCACCCCTTCTTTCCCCATCGGCTCTATCGCACCATGGAATCGTCTTTGCCTTCGTCAGGGTCGCGGTTTCACACTGCTTCAAGGGGTAGTCACATTCGTCGATCTGACCAGCGTTCTTGTCTGAACATGATCAAGACAGCCCGGCGTCCTTGCTGGAATATGGCTATATTGTGACAACCTTTCTCCGAAGAGGCAGTTCCAACGCCGCACGTGTGTAAAGTTTTCCAAATGATTAGCCTCGTTCTCGGAGTCTCAGCGTCCCAGAGAGTAGCCTGCCTTGCTGACAGTACATTGGCGTTCTCGACCCCCTGGATATACCCAACTCCAGAGCAAAAGAAGAGGAAGTCGGGGGCTCTCAGTTTCGAAGTTGTTTCAGTAGGTCCTCTCAGCATTGTAATCCCGACCGCCTCGTCCCGAGTCGCCGAAGGAATGTCTCCGTCAAGCCATCGATAAGTAGAGATCATGGCGCGGTCAGAATCGTGCACCATAATAGATTGGGGCTCGTCTTTGTCCATCCCATACACCCACACAACTCTATTGAAGATATGACCACGAAATCATGATAAGTGGTGCCTGTTAAGGTGACTCCTCAAAGCCTTCGAGATCATAGTAAGTTAGTTCAGTGAGAGGTCTCGCGAGTCAAGTGAAGATGCTTGTGCTTGGGGTCCCGACTGATGTCCCGGAAGACGGGGTTCCGGAATCCCCGTGCTGACAAATGATCTCATATGTCTATCTGATTAGATTCTCTGCCATTCCGACATATCTGACTCGGTCTAAATTCGAAAAACTTCTCGTCAGCTACGGCTTATCTGGTATCTGTGATCCATCTACCTTTGCCGCACGCACAGGTTCTCATTGTTTCTGCACAATGGACATGCTCCTGCCTAACCATTTCTTATCTCTTCCCCGTCCTGATGTAATCGCGGGACCACCCCCAGGTGTTCCAGATACCACCACCCTTGCCGCCCATGACTTTGATGTGGACACCCGAACAGGCTTCATGCCGCCCCAGCCGCCATTAGTTCGCCTCCCAGATCAGTGGGAGCCCTGGGAACAGGCCCTTGATAAGGCACAGACATGGAAGCTCCAGCTGGGGCGGAAGTTGGGGATCACAGATGTGGAGAGTGCACAGTCAGAATCATGGCGAGCCCATGTCCGCCAAGTACGTCCTCATGATATGCTCCCCGGGTAACAAATGCCAGATTTTGACAGCCCCATCCAGCTTCCCGTGATCTCGACGTCGGAGCTAACGCAATCGGAGCTGATGCTCCGACGCGCACACCATGTCCTGGCGTTCATCATGCACTTTTATATACACTCCCTTCCGCCCGATACGGAAGTGTTGATCCCCGCGCCAGTTACAGTCCCACTGCTCCAAATCTGCGTACAGCTCCAGCTGCCGCCCGTCCTCACATACTCCGACGACGTGCTGTACAATTGGGCCCTCAAAGAGCCGTCCGTTCAAGCCACGCCGGCGCTTGACAACCTTCGCTGCCTCACGCTTTTCACCGGATCTTCAGATGAGCAGGAGTTCTATCTCACTAGCGCCCGCATTGAGCTCCGCGGCGTCGAGGCCCTGGAGCTTATGCGCGCCTCTATGGATGAGCTTTTCGTGGGTGATGACATTGCCTCGCGTCGCATCACGCGATACCTGCACGCACTTTCCCGTGTAATCGACGACTGCTCGCGGTTGCTCGTTGACATCCGCGAGGTCTGTGCACCAGAAGTGTTTTACTGCGACGTTCGCCCTTGGTTCTGCGGCGCGGATAACAGCTCCCGCAAGTGGCTTTTCGACGGCCTTGACGATCACCCAGAACTCATAGAACCATCGGAACTCTCCGGGCCTAGCGCTGCGCAGAGCTCCCTGGTCCACTCAATGGACATCTTCCTTGGCGTCGACGAGTACTCCCACTCCGATACAGTCACAGACAACTACGCGTCTACGACTACGTCATACATGGAGCTCGCTGAGAAAGCGCCAGCGGAGTCCTTCCTCCGCCGCATGCAGCTCTACATGCCGCGGCACCACCGCCATTTCCTACACCACCTCTCCGCCACTTCACGGCCCCTTCGCGAGCTCGTTGAACGCAGCGGGGACGCCGAGCTGCTCGTCGCGTACAATGCCGCCGTCGGGGCGCTGAAGCGTTTCCGCGACGCTCATCTACGCATCGTCGCACTGTACATCATCGGGCCGTCACGCAAGTTTGGCACCCGCGATCGGCAGGGCGACCCTGCGGACGCACGAGGCAACGTCAATACGGAAGACAAGTCGCCGCTGAAGGGGACGGGCGGCACAGACCTCGTCCGGTTCCTCAAGACCGTCAGGGACCGCACTACCGGCGCCATTCTTGAGTCTCCTCTCCCCACGCGGCGATGACATTATTTGGACGCTTTGTAGGTCACTGCGAAGTAGAAGTAGAAGTGTCACCGGTATTGAATGGGCGGTTCTGGAGGCATATATCCGACACGATAGGAAGCTCAAGTCATTGATACCGCGCCTGCACGAGGTCTTCCATCGATACACCTGATTGTTGAACGGCGGTACATGTCGGCGCCGGCTCGTATGTATTTGTACACGCTAGTACTTTGTTAGACAGAACAGTCAGCGCAGAAGGTGCCTATCTTTCCCTCCACATCTGATAGTCTCCCACGTTCTTCACCCGGACAGTGAACCACACGCACGCATGCTGATACATATACGTGCATGGTGGGAGCGGGACTATGATTAATTGACCATCAAGTGACGCAACACTGATGTATAGCAACGACTGGAGTGAACACGATACTAGGACGCTCGCTTATGAAGACCTCAAGAAGTACTCTGCTCTCTTCTCGGGTATCTGGGTGTACACCATCGGTCTCCCAGCCTGCGCTTCAATTCGACTTAGCAGAACCCAATCGGCAATCTCTGCACCCGGTACCCACGCTCATCCGCAGTGCGCTATACTTGCGCTATATGAGCATCAAAAACCTCATGCAATATCATATACCGCACAGTACATGTACCAATAACATCTGATGTCCCTGACCATTACATGAAACCGGAGAATAGAGCATGCACGGATGTAGAAGGATAACGAGTTGGTGGGTAGGGTGTGACGAAAGCAAGGTATCGCAGTGTTCCAAGATAGGTACTAAGATTAGGCAAACAAATCATGGAAGGAGGTGGAGTTATCACCGCACTCGCCCTGGCGTCGTCGCTCGCCGAGGCGTCCCAGGCGGCTTGCGTGGCGTCGGAGGGGGAACGCCCGTCAGCCTTCGCTCAGGACCCGCTGCGTCGTTTGCCCGCTGCACTTCGCGCACCGCGCGCCGTGCAGCATCGCCAACTTTCGCAGGCGGACGCGCCATGTCGATGCGCGAAAGGGCGCGCAGGAGCTCCTGTGGATCTGTGGTAGGCGCTGGTCGAGCACGCGTCAAAGGGAGGTAGGATGAAAGGGCGCTAGAGGCAGTGGCAGCAGATAGCGGCGGGGCACCAGAACGTGCGCGCATCGTCAACGATAGCAGGGCAAATCGGCGATCAAGCTCAGACTCGGCGATGGCTGTTGCTTGAACTGCCGTATTGACTAGTGAGCGAAGATGGTCGACCTGGGTGGGGTACGCACAGTTAAAAGACAAGATACAAATATACAGGATCGAACCCACCTTATACGTCAGTCCCTCTACACGGCGCGTTACTGGACTGTTTCGACCAGAGCGATCAGAATCCTCAGCAAGGATGCTCCGAGCCAATTCCACCCCTTGACTCCCTCGAAATCTCATTGGCAACTCCGAGTCTCGAGGCTCCCAGTCGTCCGCGTCAATGGGCCCATCTGCACGCTGCTTGCCCTTTGCTTTCGAGGATGCTTGTGACTGTCGTATTCGATCGATGTCTAACGCAACAGAGGCTTGATATGAATTATAGAACTGGGTGACTTCGGCCCAAGCCTGCTCCTCTGCTTCCGCCCTGAGACACGCACATGTTACTAACCAAGAGGCAAACGTCCACAGTAAACACGTACCGAGCAATATCAGCCCTGAACTTGATTTCCCTAGCCCTATTCTTCACATTCTGCTCATTCTCCTTAACGATCTGCGGCGCTGTGCCCGCGGGACTATAAACATTTGTGTCGATTCTTTTCTCAGCAAGCATTTTGATCACTTCCTCCTCCACTCCCTTCAATATCTGCACATACTTCTCCGGTAACGGAGGATCCTTCCCTGATTTCGACGAGGACGCTCCCTCTAAGCTCTGATCCATTGCTCGGGAAGCGCACCATATCAGCAGTTGCGCAGCACGAGCAGACTCTGGCAAATCAGGATCGATATGTTTGTAGAAGCTCGAATCACCCACGGACGAGTGTGGTTGTGCTTTCCTCATGTTAATACACTTGCCTGCCTGTCAGAGAGCTTCATCATGACTCACTGATCACGCCCGTGCTCTCGAAGTTACTGCTCGCGCGTTTTCCGCGCATGCTGATCGAACTGCGTCGCCGATGTCCACCCTCACCACGCAACTGTCGATTCTTCTCGATCTGAGGTGTTTCGCGGGGCTCCAATGGCAGCGTTGAATCCATGTGGCTTATGCTGCGCGGCTTCGATCTTGTTGGCGGGATCTCTGCAAGCGCAGCACCGCTCGTCTGTGCGCGGGACTGTCGTCGTAGGTCGTCAGCTTCGGATGTCATGATACGGATGTCCTCATCTGTATCGCCCTCTGCTCGTGCGACCGCAGGAATGGTGCGCTCTTTGTTCGAACGAGCAGAAGGTTCAGCTGACGCCCTGAGCTTCTTAGGTGGTGGCTTGTTGGTGAGGAATGGAGGTGTAGAATCGGATGGTTGGCTGGATGATGGCTGGCTGGATGGGGGTAGCCTGAATCCATCCTGGGAAGTCGAGGGCGCTCGTACGATGACAAGACCACCTGGTTGTTCTTCTCCATTGATCACTGATATAAAGGGTGAACGTGGAAGTATACATCAAGAGCGAGACGCGTACATTTCCGTTTGTTTGACGCGTTGAACTGGAAGAAAAGACGCGTCAATAAGCCCACCTTATGCACTAGGTAATCATAACGGCCAAGTCTCGGCGTGACTCACATCTTTCCGAGGACGTTTCGCTGCGGTGTTGAGAGGATTTCTATCATCGGGTGCCTTCCGCTTCAGCGGGGGTTGTGTAGGTAGCATAGGCTCCTCCAGGCTTGTCACAGAGGTTTTGTTCAGCATAAACGACGGAAACCGCAAATGGGTATCACCAGCGCGCCGTGCGCGAACAGGGGATAGGAACGGAGGCGGCGGCGACGGCGGCAACGGCTGGCGGTGATGACCGCTTGGGTCGAACAAACGGATAGCCGGAGTTTCAATATTTTTTCTCACAGTCCTTGAACTTCAATCAACATACATTACTTCGACACCACAGTCGGATAGGCCGCTCGCCGTCAGTTTCGTCTCTACTCTGTATTTCTGACGCTCCCACTGTGGTTCAGAAGCTAAGAAGATTGCGACGAGCGAGCTTCGCCCTATGCTCCTGCTTTCAGGTCATACCAAGAAATTAAGAGCTTGTCATCCAAAGATCAGCTCCAAGTAATAGCTATCGCATAAGAGGTCGCGTCAGTCGTGTGCGACTGTAGGTTATGACAGGACTTGGCCAGTAGTGTCACGGTTTGTATCATACTCAGCCCCCGCATGGGTGCCAACAAGCCGAAGTGACCAGAATGAAATGTGATCTCATCCAATTTGACTTACCCCTCGACTCCCAAATCAAATCGGCGAACCTCGGGTAAGTTAGCGTCACCTGTTCATTCACTTCAGGTTCTCCACTTCGATCAATGGCTTCGCGCGACCTGTGAATTTTGCACAAATACGTCGGTATGAATGTGCGTGACCTACATACCAGTATAGTGCTAACGATTGAACGGGTACATGGGTCAGTGGCGTCGTAAAATGTCTGAAGTGCTAATTCGATACACGTTGCAAGGACCGAGCACATTCATAGAAGACTGAAACAACCCATCTTGTGCTGTCCAAAGAGAAGAGTGAAAGAGTCGTGTAGTACTATTGCAGGAACGGGGGGCCTAACATAACCAGCAGGAGACACTAAAATAGTTCACAGGTAGCGTTTATTCTACACCTTGATCATCGCATGACACTCAACGCCTGTGGCGTCTTCCCCTTTTGCCCTGTAGCCCTCCCTACTAACCTTACCCCTTCCAATCGTGAAAGATTGACGGTACTGTATTCTCAGTCAAAACCGGAAATTGGAACGTTGTGCGAGTGGAGGACGACATACCTCAAATCCCAGATGCGAGAAGCGACGACGAGCTTGAGTACTGACCGCGTCAAGCATGTACGTTGCGTTAGGCGCATGGCGAAACCCTTCTTTAATGAGAAGAGAGAGATAACCTAACGAATGCATGATACAGTATGAACAAACATTATCTTTATCAATATTAACGGTGATAAGCTTCACCTTTATTCTGCTCATCGGGGTCGGTAGCCACGGCTCGAATGTACCATACATTCTCCAGCTTCTCAATCCTCATCCGATCAAATATTGAATTCCATAATGTGTTGCAAGTCTTGAACTCTTCATCCAAGCGCTGTAATAGAAAGTATCTTAAGTCCGAGATCCCCCCGTTCGCGAGATACTATTAATGAACGGGGAATGGTTCACCTGATAGCCCGTACATTTCCACCCACAGAACACGCGAAGATATCCGCATCGTAGCACTGCATAGGATCGAGAGATGCCTTTATAATGGGGGGGTACCCAGATGCAGGTCGCCGTCAATCTCTCTTGCAACCGTCCGTTCTTGGGCTTCTGCGCTGTATTTCTTTTCATACTCTTCTCGTTCATAGGTTTGGGTACCGCTACAACAGTAATGCGGGCGCCACAAGCCGCGGCCAGCCGAACTTGGTAACTGAAATATGCCTCTAGATTGCGTGTATGACATGTTGCGATATCATTTGAGACTGGCTATGGGTAATAAAATAGAGGTCAACAGGGAAGGTCAATACTTGACAACCCATGAGCGTTACAGTACCCTCTTCAAACCCGCAAAATAGTTTGTGCGCGCGTCATTGATGAATGCGCGACGTAGAAGGCGTGCGAGTTCCGGGTATTCGTCGGGCCGAGCCTCCCGTACATATGCTCGGCTGTACTCGAGGGATGTGTGACTCTTCATCTGAGTGATAGGAGGGACCCGTGAGGCTTGAGCTATGTAATAGCTTAGTGCGACTAGCTTGGGATTTACCTTGAGCTGTTCAAGCTCTGCGACATCGATGGTGTGAAAGTGGTTCATGAATGCTAGTATGCAGGAGAAGGGAAGGACTGCTGCTGCTTCTATGCCAGTCAGAACACCGACTTGTCAGGTCCAAAATAAACAGGTGGTAACGGCAACGTGCGCGCAGCTTGAAACCCTTGTCGCTCAGTTCTCGTACTTGGCTATGGGAAGTCTATGAACAATGACACAGCTCTTGAGCAGAGGGCCGTAGACTCACCGTTTATGGGCCATATACAGAGGATAGCTGTATGAGGAAGCATAACTTGCTGTGCGAAACGTGTTGCTAAATGCGGTTTCCGAACGTCCTTCTCGTGCATGAGATCCATCGTGATGCTCATGATAATGCAGGGAATGTACTGAACGCCCGGAGCCCAAGAAGCAGTGGCGGTGCATGTTACGGGTCTGCAACTTTATACTCCCATTGGTCGATTACCCATAGTATTCGTCTTTGGAATCCCGGTTCGTCCAACGTGGTGCCCCCCAGACTTGGTGTTGAACAGAGAGTGATAGTCCAGGATGAAGACGAAGTCATAGTCACTCGTGGCTGAGAGCGCACACGACAGGTGAGCGCATCAATGAGCCCGGCATTCATCTCGTCGCTTGAGTATTGGTATCCAAGTACAACCAAAGTTGACTAGATTGCTGCGAGCAATGAACAAACTTTCCATCCACATATTCGCATGAGATAGACGATCCGGAACGAAAAGTCCGTCCAACGTAAGCATTAGCGCATAGATCACGTGGCATTTGCTAACGGAGTAAAGAAAAATTGGCAGGCTCCGATTGGTCGCTTGAACGGGGGGAACCGGCATCGGGACCTCGCACATTTTTATATTAAGTCCATCTCCGTGCTGGCATACTTTTTCTATCTTCCAACTCGACCATCACCTCTTCGAACTTCTCATTCTCCCTTCTCCTTTCACGACTGTTAGACCTTGGGAATGCCTTACGCTCCTGGTACGTCGCT
>QLPM01002103.1:0-25318 GCA_003314695.1 Albatrellus sp. MG142
GCGGTGGGTGCGTGGGCGGGACAAGAAGCGCGGGACGCGCTTGCGGCGGAGGTCAACCAGGAGATCCTCGGTGCGTTCGCTTTATGCATTGTTTGATCGTGTGCTGACCGTGCGTGCAGAATCGCAGGGCTGGCCCGCGCGCCCCGCGCTCGAGCGCGTGTACCGGCAGACGAGCGCCGCACTCGTGCAGCTCGGGTTCCTCGGCGTCGGCGCGGCGGTGTTTGCGGACATACAGCGGGAGCTGCTTGAGGGCTAGCTGCTCCCGCTACGGAACCGTGCCCTGCGCCGCCGCGTTCCCCCCCCGCCCTCATCCCCGTCGTGCTCTCGACGGGACGACATGGACCAGGACAGCCGACCGATGTACTTGTAGAATAATAGCCCCGCCCTGCGCGCGTGCGGTCCCCACTTCTCTGTTGCCATTCACCAATTTCTGTTTTCGCTTTCGCATCACCGCCTTCCGTGGCCTCTCTCCATCACCCCCCCTCAATCTCTAAGTTCTTTTTTTTTCCTTTTCTTTTGCTGGCCTTTTTGTTCTCTCGTTGCTCTTCCCCACCTCGCGCCTGTGTCTTGCCGCTACATCCGCCGCGACTGCGGTGGTTCGGGCCCGTCGACGATGTTTGTGTCACGTCGGGTGGACGGACCAGGTCGCGGGAAAAAAACGCGGACGAGGGAGGGTAAGCTCCCCGGAATGTACTCCTAGTACCAAAGCCCCTGAAAAAATAATAATGTCGCCTTGAGTTTCGTGTCTGTGGGGGGCGCCGTGCATATTTGTCATGCCAGAGTCTGCAATTTCAAATATTTGATGCAGCGGCACGGCGGGATTCGAAGCACGTTCGCCTGCGCGGACGTTCCCACCTCCGATTGTACTAAACTTGGAAAGTGACTATAGTATCTCTTTGATTTTGATGTCTCTGGGTATTGCTTCTGGGACCTGCGCTGCTCTGCTTGAAATTACTGCGTGCAGACAATACAGCAAGCCGGGACCAGGATGAGCGAAGCACGTTGCCTAGACTCGGATACCTTCGCGAGTACATTAAAAGTATGACATAATGTGCTGTTGCCTGTTCGTGAGCCGCCGAGCATCGTGGGATGTTCGAGCGATCTAGCCGAGATTCCCGGCTAGCAATTGTTGCTGTGCCTGTGCGCTGCTGGACGCGCCGCACACTGGCAGAGAACGGGAGGGGAGTGCCGAGTTGCAGAGATTCTGACTCGACGGGTGCGCTCGATGGCCAATTTCTCGCTGTAGCAGCCTGTCAGGGGTGCGGTGGTGGGTGGAGAAGTCAAATAGTTTGTGGACGCGGTGCTGCTCTGTAGCGCGTCTGTAGTTGCACGATCACTCAGGTTGCCAACGTGCGGAAAGCCAGTTAAGATATCACAGATGATGGCCCCCGGAACCTTACCGACAGGGGGCGCTTCGAGTCTGTGACGTCTTGCTGCGTCGCCAGCGTTTGTTTTCCATCTTCCACGGTTGTGCAAGGCGGACTTTGTGGTTGACATCGCAGCGACATCGGCATCCCCGCTCTTCATTACCCGTCATGAACATCCTGAACCCGCATATCGACCGAGATTACATTCCAATCGCCGATCATGGCCTGTCCGTGTCTCCGTTTTTTCCCAGCCGTTCAGTCGATGCTTATCTATTTGACATGGGGACTCACACAGAATCGGAAACCTGAGGACTGCGGCACTCGTACGTCATTGAGGGTGCACCCACCATCTCCGCTTTACTGACAAAGGGCGTAGATCAGCATAGATGGATCCGGTGAGAGTCGTGTAGGGACTTGCAGCGGCTCCGTGTTGCTCACGCCTTATTGCACCCAGTCGAAAGCTACTGCGTGCCGAACTTCGACTCTCCTTCCATATTCGCTCGCATCTTGGACAAGGACAAGGTTAGCAACGTCTCTACGGCCTCTACACACTGCACCATGGTTTAACCAACGGTTTCCAGGGCGGCCATTTCTCCATCAATCCGACGATACCGTTCACCACGAAGCAACTCTATCTGCCCAGCTCGAACGTAAGCCTCTATTTGGTCTCGAGGATTTGTCACCTGAGTTCTGCATCCAGGTCCTGCAAACAAAGTAATAGCAGCGTTTGCCGTCGCAGACAGATGGCTTGCTGACAGAATGAACCCCCTTCTAGGTTCCTCAATGACGAAGGTGTAGTCAGCGTCACTGGTAGGCATCCTACCCTTACCCGAGCCCGTTTCCCGGCTCATGTTCTGTGGAGACTTCCTCCCCCGCAATCCGACCGCTGCTGCACAGAAACCGCTGCTGCACTGGCTCATCAGACGCGTCGAGGCAAGCCCTCTGTCACATATATACATACATACATGCTCATCCTAATTCTTTACATCTTGTTATTTTTCCTAAATTTATTTTCAGGTCGTCCGCGGAAAATTGCCCGTCCGAGTCGAGTGCGCCCCGGCATTCAACTATGCGCTTTCGCCACACGAGACGAGCCTGGTCGTCGACGACACGATCCCATACCCCGGACCAAACCCCGCGCGGAAGCAGTACAAGGCCGTCTTCAAGTCGAAGGACGTCACCCTGGATCTGCGCTTCGTTGCAGAATCGATGATAGCGGGCGTCGACGTCCCCGCGGTCAATCTGTCGCTGCTTGACCTGTCCCACAGGGGGCACAAGGGGCTCGCAGTCAGCGCCGACATGATGCTCGTGGAGGGGCAGGCGGTGACTTTCGTCCTCAGGACGCCGCCCAGCAGTCCCGGTCCCCATGTCAACATCAGTGAGAAGCAGGCTGAGGACCTGGGAGTCACGGTCGATAGTGGGTGTTATCAGCGCACTCCGTTCTTCCATCGCGTTATAACGGTGATCTCAGAATTGGTCTCGGGCGTATCTAGTCTTCGCAGCTCGGAAGATCCTTTACTTACCAAGGCAGGCCGATGACCGTCCACATTGTATCGGCCCAAAATTAATTCCAATCGCTCTCTTCACTTTTACAGGAGCTCCTTCACGACCTCTTGCAAGGAACCAACAGTTACTGGAATTCTTGGATCAGGAGGTCGACGTATACCGGATCTTGGAGGGAAGCTGTGCACCGGAGCGCATTAGCATTGAAGCTCCTGATCTACGAACCAACCGGTACATAAACGCGCGCATGAACTTTAACAACTCGCCATACTCACGCACTCTGAATATGTACAGGGGCCGTCGTTGCCAGCCCAACTTTCAGTCTGCCAGAGTTCATCGGTGGGACGCGGAACTGGTCAGCGATATCCTCCATTCCATCGTCTAACCGTGACCTCAATTGCATGATCACAGGGATTACCGGTATGCCCTTTGATCACGGGGNNNNTTCTCCTTTTTTTTTTCACAATCGTGACAGGGCGTCTTGGATCCGTGATTCGTCGTTCACGCTATATGCGCTCATCCGTCTCGGGTTTACCTACGAGGCAAATTGTATGCAATTTCTCTCTGTTTTAAAACATATCACCGCTAATCGCCACTCGACCTACAATCAGCTTACATGGACTTCATTTTCGATCGGCTGAAGGACAAGAACCCCGACGGCTCCCTCCAGATCATGTATACTATTCATGGTGCGATCTAACGGCTGTTTTATGCCGGGTTACCTTCTGATGTCGCTTGCCGTCTCAAAGGCAGTAAGATATTCCCTGAGATGGAGCTCACTCATCTGGACGGACACAAAGGCTCAAAGCCCGTGAGGTATGCCTGTCCGCAAACGCATACTGAATTTCACGCTCTGACCTGTTTCGCAGAATTGGCAATGGCGCCATAGACCATATTCAGTTGGTACGACGGGGTCTTCTTTCCTCTGCATTCCATCCACATCTGACTATCTCGGAAGGATATCTATGGTGAATTGTAGGTCCTGGTGAGTAGCTCTCACAACTTGATACCGCCAGGGTAATTGACGTGACTGTATACACAGAAAGATAACCAGCTCGAGCGGTGTCATCATTAACCACTTTCAGGATGGACTGTATCTACCTGGGTCAGAAGGTGCGCAGCCGCTATCTGAACATGGTATGCTGATCCTAAAGATGCCATATATTAGTTCGGCAGGCCGCTGGCAAGTGTACCTCTATTTCGACGGTATGACTGAGACTGACCGCAGTCTTTATAGGGTTATGATACATGGTGAAGTTCCTAAATCCGCTTATCGGTATTTTTTTCTTATAATTCACCCTCACGAACAGGGTTGCCGTGCGCGAACTGTGAGTAACCGCACCTTGACTGTTATGGTACGGCAATGACTGAGACGTCCATTTCTGTCTTCAGTGTGGACTGTGCGTAACCCGCGTGTGCAGGCGACATACCGCTGCTGACTTCCCTACAGTCGTCGTTGCGCATTACCACGACACGGATCTGTACGTGTTCAATCGTCCATCACGCCCCATCCGCGTCTTGTCCATTGATTATATTCTGCAACATACAGGTCAATTTGGTCAGTGGATGCGTGTAATATTCGTCGGGATAACCTTACGTATCATGATCGCGCCAGGGAGGTACGGAACAAACAGCGTCATTTCACGGTGAGTGTCTCGCATCACACGGGTAGTCCATTTTCTGATGAGCTGGAGAGCAGTACTCCAAGGTAAGTAGTATCACGATGGGTGGATGCCACTTTGACACCTTGTGCTGTCCGTGGTAGATCATGATGTGGTGAGTCGTTTAGTATCTTCGCGTAGTCGTGCGTGTCGACCCTCCTGCATCTCAGGGTGGCTATCGATAGAGGTGTGCTCCTTTTTTCCTGTGTTCCCTATAGCTGTTCTTGACAAGCTGCGACCCAAACTATTGTCGACAAGGCTTGAGGCTCGCGGATAAGCGGTCTCTGCCTTGCCCTCGACGAATGGAATGGTTGGCGGCGCGCGACGACTTGTACGAGCAGATCATGCAGCGCGCGTGGAACCCCGAAAAGCAGATTTTCGGGCAGAGCTACGAGGACACGCATGTCCTCGATTCGGCGGTTCTCATCATGCCTCTCGTCTTCTTCGCAACAGCTGCAAGTATTCTCACCCGCATGCACGGCATAACTATGTACACTAACCGTACGTCGCTAGTCGGACCCGCGGTTCTTGAGCACTCTTCAGGCTATTCTCAAGAGCCCTGAGCGCGGTGGACTCTCCGCGAACGTATGATATGACCAGCGCGCCTACTATCCACTCACCGCTCAATTATTTTAATTTCACAGAACCTTGTCTACCGCTATAACACCCAAGAGTCCGACGACGGTGTTGGCGGGGAAGAGGGCACGTTCTGTCTCTGCACCCTCTGGTAGAGCTTTTTCAGGACTTTTCATGTCCAGAACTGACAGGGCCTGGACAGGTGTATCGAGGCGCTGACACGCGCGGGTGAGTTTGACAAAGCCATGCTGTCGAAGTCCGTGACGATGTTTGAGGTGTGTATCAATTGGTCCAATAAAATTGAATGGAGTCTGAACGTCATGGCCTAGGATTTCTTGCAGTACACCAATCACCTGGGTCTCTGCACCGAAGAAATATCGCCCTCCGGAGAAGGGTTCGTAGAGTACCAGCCCTTTCGCTCAGAACTAGATCCTAACTTGTCTTGTTTCATTCTACAGCCTCGGCAATGCAGTTCAAGGGTTCACGTAGGTGTCCAAATATCATTGACTTACGACGTTTGAATTGATGCTTTCTCAAATTGGTGGTCAGCCACGTCACACTCATCTCTGCAGCTTTCAACCTCTCGAGGACAATGCAGAAGTTCAAGTGACGGTAACAGGACTTTCAAGGAGTATGGCATCAGAAGTAGTGTACTTTAGCCGGTCATCGAGGAATTTGATGTCTGGGTGTGTTCCTAGCGTCGATGTTGTGTCATGTATCAATCGAGAAGGAATGTATCTTGGTGAATCGAGTTTAAAGATTCCATCATAGAAGTCGTAGATGGCCCGTCACTTGGTTAATAAGCTCGACTGGGGCTGTGAAGATCACTGAGCAAAGAAGCAGTGAATTGAGTGGGTAGATACATACCCGGCCCAATACCAAGCACAGTCCGAGATCCCGGCTCTACCTGTGTTCTCCCGCTGGAGGCAAACGTCGCTTAGCTCGCTAGATCCGCCAAGTCCATAGCTAACAAGGGCACGTACGCATCTTGGATGGATCGCGCGCACAAGTTCAGGCTTTTTGCGATCGCTTCTAGTTCCAAGATCTCCTCCTCAGACGAACCCTTCAGAGCAATTTTTGCTTGCCTGGACCAGGTGAGTTACATATGACGCCGACCACTTGAAATACATACCCTGTCCGTTCCCAGTGCTGCAGAAGCTACAATGGTTTATATATAATAAATGTGAGTCCAAACCGCCCGACGATGCGAAACTCACCTTGGGATTTTTCTTGCTGAGAGCCTTGTAGCACGCCAATGTTGCGTGGCTGTTGGCATCATGTCAAGAAACGTGAAGCCGCGTATTGACAAGCCTCCTGTAGCGCAGGTGCACTCACCCGCATCTGCCGACAGTGAAAACGGATTCTTCAGCGAAGGGCAATAAAAGTTCGCTATGTCAGGACGCACTGTGCTGCAATTTTTCCCGTCGTCATTTTCAGGTCTGTCCGGACCACCAGAACCTACATGTAGCATAATATGGCCGGGTCAATGGCTGACCTTGGCAGTGGTGTATCTGCGTACCAGCTTGCATGGCTGCAAGAAAGATGGTTTGACAGCGGTTAGGTCTCCATCGGCCCTATCTTCGTCGTCGTCGTCGTCGTCGTTACTAGGAGCACCACTCTTGTTATCACTATCTGGACTCTTGGAGTCACTCGGAGTGTTGGGCGCGGCATTGGTTGCGCGTGCAATACTTCGCCTAGCACCAAGGCTGTAACCGAAGCCGACCGAGGTGACCGAGATGGCAAGGCCAAGGAGGACTGCAGTTCAAAGCTGACTCAGGTGGGACAAATGTCGTGTCGTGAATAAAGAGACCAACGCAAGGAAGTCGCCCCCAACGGAAATTGAGTAGAGGTCATGTTTGAAAACACTTGCTTTCGGCAATCGCCGAGCCACTTCTGCGTCGGCCAAATTACTCTTGTGCGTCTAGCCATATTCTTTGACCAAACCCAACAGACTACAAGCTCCTATAAGCTCTCTACGTTAGACAGAGCAACGGTCGCTCGTTCGCTCCAATTTTACACTAAAATGTCCGACGGCGATGGCGTTTCAATACCAGCACCAGTTGCTCAAGAAAATGTCGATGGCCGCAAACCATTCTCTACTCTGGAGCTGTCTGAGCCCACTATGAAGGCGCTGGAGGATATGGGATTCAAGACGATGACTCCCGTGCAAGAAAAGTCTATCCCCGCGTTGCTTGCTGGAAAAGATGTACTGGGCGCAGCGCGTACGGGCTCGGGAAAGACTCTGGCATTCTTGATTCCAGCCGTAGAGATGCTATACCGGATGAAATTCAAGCCTCGGAACGGTGAGTACTGTATTTTATTCATGGAAAGTGGCCCGTCGTGCTAAAGATTCACCAATTTAGGGACGGGCATCGTCATAGTCTCACCTACACGAGAGTTGGCTCTGCAGATCTTTGGTGTTGCTAAGGAACTCATGGCGCATCATTCCCAAACATTCGGTATCGTCATGGGCGGCGCAAATCGACGAGCAGAAGCAGACAAACTTGTGAAGGGAGTTAACTTGGTCGTTGCGACCCCCGGACGGTTGCTTGACCATCTTGAGGTGCGTTCTCTGTATCCTTTGTTTGCAGCCGACTGGAGCGATTCTGGTGCCTATGTTCAACGGTCATTAGAACACGAAGGGATTTATATTCAGGAATCTGAAAGCGTTGGTGATTGATGAAGCCGATCGTATATTGGAGATTGGTTTTGAGGAGGAAATGAAGAGGATTATTTCTATTCTGCCCAATGGTATGTCATAATGACTCGCGTAGAAGGATCTGAATGTCTGAATCGGCGACAATCATCTCACAGAAAACCGACAGTCAATGCTTTTCTCAGCAACCCAAACTACAAAAGTGCAGGATCTTGCACGCATATCGTTACGTCCTGGTCCGTTGCTCATTGACGTTGACGGAGCTGAGTCGACAAGCACGGTCTCTACCCTCTCCCAGGGTTACGTCGTCTGTCCATCAGATCGTCGCTTCCTACTACTGTTCACCTTCTTGAAGAAAAACCTTAAGAAGAAAGTTGTTGTATTCTTCTCAAGCTGTAATTCGGTGAAGTACCATGCTGAGCTGCTAAATTATATCGACGTTCCCGTTCTGGACCTTCACGTAGGTTATTCAGACCGGATACATTCCTAGTCGCACTCATCGTTTCTCTCAGGGAAAGCAAAAGCAGCAAAAGCGGACAAACACTTTCTTCGAATTTTGCAACGCAGAATCAGGGATTCTTCTTTGTACCGATGTTGCTGCCCGAGGCCTCGACATTCCCCGCGTGGACTGGATTGTTCAGTTTGACCCCCCAGACGATCCCCGCGACTACATTCACCGCGTCGGTCGTACGGCGCGAGCTGGCAAAGTTGGGAAAAGTCTGCTGTTTTTGTTGGAGAGTGAACTGGGCTTTTTGCGATTCTTGAAGGAGGCGAAGGTTCCATTGAACGAGTTCACATTCCCTGTGGATCGTATCGCGAACGTTCAGTCTCAGGTACGTTCTATGAAATTTCTTGCAATCTATCCGTCCTCATCTGTACGCCCAGCTGGAAAAGCTGTTACAAAAAAATTACTTCCTTCACCAATCGGCTAAAGACGGATATCGGTCATATCTCCAATCCTACGCATCCTACTCCTTGAAGAAGATCTTCGATGTCGATCAGCTTGATCTTGCGAAGGTTGGGAAAGCGTTTGGCTTTGCCGTACCACCACGAGTAAACGTGAACATCGGAGGAGGGAAGGGTGGGGCAGGGAGAAGTGGAGGCAAGAGGCGGAGAGAGGACGGCGATGATTGGGAGCCAGTCGATGATGCCGAGGAGCTGGATGATACGAATAACGTCCGAAGCACGGCGCGGAGACAAGAGAAGGCGAGACGAATAGAAATTATGGGCAAGAAAAAGGTTCAGAAGGAGGTCTACAAAAAGAGCATACAGAAAAAAGGTACACAAGGGCAATGGAGTCGATGACAACAGTTGCTTGCTATCTTCTTACGTTACGGGATGCTGTGCTCTTATTTTGTATGTTACACACGCCTTTCAGTCACATTTCATACACGTTGGAGCAATGCATTGTGACTTGTGCATTGTCGCGTGCGATAGTGCGTTGTGCTGCGCAGTGCTATCTAGCTCCGTGTAGGGCGTCCAACTGTAGCTTGCCCTAAAGTTCCAGCACATCCGCGCGTGGTCGTAGCATGTCTGCTTACATCATATATGTAACATCGCGCAACCTTGACAGAAAAAAGCATCCACCCGGTTTACTCTGTCCCACCATCTTGCGTACACTTCATCCTCAGGAGCAACAATGGCAACTCCACAGGTGCGCATATTTTCTTCCATGCCATATTTGAGAGTTCGCCAGCATTTCTGAGCCGCCACGTCTTCGCTTTCTGTCTCCAAAAGCACTACATATGGGCTGCAGGACACTTCGTTCTGTTGATTTCGGCTATGAGATACATCTTTGCGTGGGCTATGTTCAAGGGCCCTACGAATTTTTGGTACCGAGGTGGGTACCTTTCGTGGCAACGACGAGTGTCGCAAGCGCTTAGAAACGGTTTTCATATCGATAGCCAGCTATTTCGGTGCCCTCGCGAGTTATGTGATTGTCTGCCAGTAAGTCGGTTTACCCATCGTCCGTTTCCACGGTTGGCTGATACATATTGCTCTGCAATCTAGCAAGTCCCTCGGGGTAAGATAGCACGTGTGTAGCATGCGCATACACGCTGACGTCCATGCAGGCTCCTCAACCTAATGGGGTGTGGGTCCGGCGCGCTCTTGCCGACGAAGTGCGTTTCATTTGTGCCAAATTAAGCGTTTTGATAATGTTGATGGTGTGTGATACTAGAATGTACAATATCTGCTACTCGCTTTCTTCTGGTGGTCTTCCAGGCCTGTTGCCAGTGAGTTCTCGTGTTTTTGCTATAAGCATCTACTGACGTTCTCGCTTTAGTCTCCCTCCTGCCGTTCACGATATTCTCTTTGTTCCATGCCTTGACCTTCACGCGTACCACCCTGATGCCACAATTCCTCGCGAGTGGCCCTCCAACTGCGCCCAATGGCCCCCCTCAACCGCCTCCTCTTGCTAAGAAGCTGCAAGCCTGGGTCAAGGGTATGACGCAATCTCATCATCAGCGTGAAAACAAACTAATACCCTTGTACAATAGCCAACTATGATGGCGCCATGAGAATCGTCGCCTTCACTGAGATCGTCATCCTAATTCGCGTTGTCTTGGGCGCATTGGTCTTCCAGAACTCTTTCCTGACGCCACTCATCTTCGCGCACTTCCTGCGCATGCGGTATTTCCAGTCGCAGTTCACCAAGGACGCAGTGCACCGAGTTACCTTCGCTATCGACGGGTATGTCAACAAGCCAGGCGTACCGCCTGTCGCTGTGCAAGGCTGGCAGGTTGTACAGACAGCTGTGGGAAAATGGACAGGGGCAAAGCTGCCGGTGACGACCCCAGCAGGAGCCAGGCAGTGAAGCATTGGCAGTACGGCTGTGCAAGTTCTCCAGTTTCCTTCTTGCATATCGAATGGTGTCTGTTTGATAAAGTATAATGGACGTGCAGCTGCTATTCGAATATTATAGATCTGGTGTTCCAGCCTAAGTGTTTTGCTATTCATATATTCTTGTCCCTTCAAACGTAGCATGACGTCATTATTTAAGTGGTTTCCGCTCGTCACTACCCGACGTTCACGTACTCAACTCCGCGTTATATAATGGGTGAGCCTGTGACTTAGATGTCGAAACAATTCTTTTCCTCATGATGGCCCCAATCATTCAAACCTCCTTCGCCACTTTTTGGGGCTCGTTGACTTCCATAGCAACCTCCCTTGTGAAATCTTTCGTGCCACTGGTCACTGCTTTCTTTGATTTTTCACAGACCGTAATCAGCAGCGTTTTGCTACTCGTGCAATCCGTAGTACAGCTGTGCTTGGACCTTTGCCAAGATGTAATCGGCTTTGTCGCAAGTGCGCCCTGTCATCGTACCCATTCGACGGACACAACTGACTTGCGTCTCGACCATTAGCGAATATCTTTATTATTGCACTTGTCGGAGGATACTACCTGTGGGCAAGGAATGCCCAGGGTCAAAAGGTCTCACCCAAAGCCATCAGACAGGGAAAGTGACTACGATACATACTCCTAGATAAAGAGGTAGGTCTATTGTAGCGAGGATGTGCACGTGCTGAATATCAAACCAGAGGGCATCGGCATAGTTTAGGCTCTAGCGGTTAATGGTGTGTCTATATGGTGTCTGATCGTGAAGAAGCACACTGTCGTAATCAGACGCAGAACATTAATGAGACGATGGTGAAACTAAGTGTATTCTAGGGCGCACAGCAAGTTCATGAGCGCGATAAGAGAGTGGGCATTGGAGGAACGCCACCGCTGCCAAATAAGCACAACTGGGAGGAGGAGCGGAATGAATTGAAGAGGCGGCTGCTGCATTCCATGTCACGAATTCCTGTCCCGACCCAGTCTCCCTCCCATCCCGTCCCTTTTCCTCAGGAGCGGTCTCACTCTCCCATTCCTCCTTCCCGCCATCCTACCGCCCCCATGTCCTCCCTGTCTAGTCTTACCAGTCCTGACCCGAGGAAGAAGTTGTCTAAGAGAGCTCTCGGTGACGAGGTCCGTCGTTCCGCCCTCCCGACTCTGCATTTTCTCTCCCGACATCGTGATTACGCGTAAATAGTCGCTCTCCATCGTTCCCCTATGTATTCTCGTCCGTTGCCAGAGTTGAGACGCGTTTCAAGTAGACATAGCCGCTTACTCATAGTCCGCACTTTCCTCACAGGCTCTCCGCAAGAAGATAGAGACAGAGCTCTCTCGAAAGCGCACCATATCGACAGCTCAGCACGGCGGTCGCACGCGGGGCAATAAATCTAATGTAGCCAAAGGGACAGTTGCCGCGCTCAAACCTAGCCCGGCTTTGACGGTTCCGGAAAGCATATCTGTGGCCGAAGCTAGCCAGCTATGTGCGGCGAAGAGAACCGACTGTGTTCTTGTCGTAGACGACGATGAGGGTTTGAGTGGTATCTTTACTGCCAAGGATTTGGCATACCGCGTACGTTTTCTCGTTCACTCGAACCCTGCATGCGATTGGACCTTTCGTGCAGGTTACCGCTGAAGGGCTTGACCCCCATTTAACTACTGTCAGTCAAGTCATGACGCGAAACCCGATGGTTACCCGTGATACTACAAGCGCGACGGAGGCATTACAACTCATGGTGCAGAAGCACTTCAGGCACTTGGTAAGATTTTGGCGATTCCGTGCCTTTTATCTCGAATTTGATGTGATTCTAGCCTGTCTGTAATGAAGAGGGCAACGTAGTCGGCTTGCTCGATATCACTAAAGTCTTCCACGAGGCCTTGGACAAAGTCGAGCGTAGCTCATCTGCCTCCGAGAAGTTGTACAGCGCCCTCGCAGGTGTGCAGACCGAGCTTGGCGCTGGGATGGCGTCCAACCCGCAAGCCGCGGCAATGTTGGCTTATGTTGACGCGCTACGCGAGAAGACTGCTCTGCCTGACCTCACCACCGTCATGGATTCACGTACGCAACCCGCTACCGTGGGCCCCAGGACGACTGTCAAGGATGTTGCGAAGCTCATGCGCGAGCGTAGAACGACTGCTGTTTGTGTGATGGAGGGCACCACCAGTCCTGGGAGAATCGCCGGTATCTTCACTAGCAAAGACGTTGTCCTTCGTGTTATTGCTGCGGGCCTAGATGCCAGCAAGTGTAGCGTCGTGCGCGTGATGACACCCCACCCAGACACTGCAGCCCCGACAACGACAGTCCATGACGCCTTGAAGAAGATGCACAGTTCGTAATGCTTTGTGCAGCCCCCCCCCCAAGTTGCGCTAATGTTGTCATTGCCACGTAGATGGCCATTACCTTAATTTGCCTGTCGTTGAAGCCGACGGCAGGCTTGTGGCCATTGTCGACGTTCTCAAGTTGACGTATGCGACCCTTGAGCAGGTCAGCGCCAATTATATCATCTCTAAAGCTTGCTTTAAATCAGTGACGGTCGATCTCTAGATGAATAATATGACGGCAGAGGCAATCGGCGATGCTGGCAACGAGACTGAAGGTGGTCCTATGTGGGGCCGTTTCTTCGACTCTATCGGCGCGCAGGACGAAACGGAGTCTGCGGTCTCGGGTTCTCACATGCCTACCGATTTGCATCCGTCCTCCTTCAGTCCCTCTCACTTGCAGCAGTCTGGTCATTCTGAGGTTCACCCTAATGACTCGGCTTCCGTCATGGACGAGGAGGTTGGACACAAAGGTCATTTGCCTTCCATCACGGGTGGCGGGGCATCTGTGCTTGTTGACGACGGCACGTATGTGTTCAAGGTCCGCACGCCGAGCGGCAACACGCATCGATTCCAGGCGCGGCACGACAGTATCGAGAATCTGCATGATATCGTATCGGGCAAGCTGTCAATCGATCCGTTTTTCACCGAGTTTAAACACGAGGACTCGGTCAACCCCATACCGGATCCGTTGGACTTCCAGCTTGCATATACGGATGCGGATGGTGATACGGTTCTCATGACTTCGGACGCGGATGTTTCCGACTCTGTAAAAATTGCGCGTTCTGCTGGTCTCGACCGTGTCGTTCTCATCATCCAAGGCGGTCGTGGCTGGGCTGAAGCCGGTGCAGGGAAAAGCGAAGCCAAGGCGGCCAAGGTCAGGGCAGCTGCCCAGAAGGAGCTCCAGGAAGTGGAACAGGCGGAAGTAACGTCGTCAGATGTCTCGCCTCCAGTGCCTCCGACCCCTGCATATGCCCCAGAGCCCGACTTCTTCGGAGTTCCACGTGACATGGTTCTGCCTGCCAGCATTGGTGCGCTGGCGGTTGTCATAGTAGGTGTCTTCGTGATCTCGCGACTTACTAGAGATTAGAGCAATTGGGTCCCGCTTTTCAAATTGGAAGTATATCTACCAGTCTTGTCCATTTATCGAGCAGGAGAGTGCTGTGGACTTCCGTTATACCTTGCCATATTATCGCGCTCGTTACTATAACATTTGCTCAGTTGAGCGTTGACGACTGTTACGACCCGAACGCGTATATAACGACGAGTTAACGCACAGGGGGTGGGTGGGGGAAATTGGAAGTCAGCGAAAGCGAATGTTTTAGATCTTTCGATGTGCGATCTTGCTCACGTGATAAGAGCTTCTGAACTACTGGCAGAGGACCTGAGTTCGGAAGCGATGGTGCGGGCAACCGTTGTGATAGTCCGACCGCAACTTCCTCTTTAATCCTTGCCTCCTCGTCCCACACGCTGTCCCGTCATGGCAAAGTCAGACAGAGACGACGTTCTCTCTCGCCTGGTGCGTCCACCTCGACTCCACCTGTGCGCCGCTGAGCTCACCCGGACATACTGTACGCCAGGCATCCAGGATCTTCTCCGCGATGCTGGACGACATCGCACTGGATGCCGCGCTGCAGTCGCACCGCGAGGTCCTGCGCAACAGGACGATCTGCGACGTGTGTCACACGAGGTGCGTCCCCCCTGCCCCCCCGCGCCTGCTGTGGCTTGGAGCATATGCTCACACGCGTCGCGCCCGCGCAGGTGCAGACAAGGTGAGCAGCCGTCTGTGTGGGGCTACGTACGTGCTGATAGATGTGCTGGGCATGCTGTGGCTGCGCACGCAGCACACGGTGTGGGGCTGTCGAACGGGGGCATGTCGGCGGGCGCGTCAGGCGCGTCGCGCCCTGGGACGCCGGGCGGGGACGCGAGGGCTGCGGGCACGGCGGGGGCGAGCACGCCAACGAAGGACGGGAATGTGCTGCTGGAATGCGTGCGCTGCGCGCGTCAGGTGCGTGTGTCGTCCTTTTCGTCCCGCCTCCCCCCACGGTCTTGTAGCTGAGCGCGCACTTGGCGGGCGCTAGATGGCGTCAAACCGCTACGCCCCGCATTTGAGCTCGTGCATGGGCCTCAGCACAGGCACGCGGCGGGGCTCCGCGCGCGGCGCGACCGCCAAGGCGAAGTAAGTGGTCGATTTGCGGTGGGGGAGTTGCGAGCTGAGATGTGCAGGATGTCGGCCGAGGCGGCGTCACCACACGTGGGCTCTGAGAATGGGAACGTTTCGGACGACAGTCGGAGCGTCGTTCAGGTGACGAAGGGGAAGGGCAAAGGGAAGGGGAAGCAGAAAGGTATGGGGGCTGCCGTTGCCACTGCTTCCAGCACTTCACAGCGTCTCACAGCTTTGGCGGCGGCGTCCACGGTCAACTCAGACAGTTCAGCGAACCGAAAAAGGGTGCGTGCTACGTGTCATGTACATTTTTGACTTCATCATGTTGATGTTCGTGCAGCCTGGATCTCCCCAGCTGTCACCGCCAAAGAAGTCTAAAAAGCAGAAAGTGTCCGGTAGGAGCGTTTGGCGTGCATGGAGCCTCTGCCGAAGCTGATCCACTGCTAGCGTCTCCTCTGTCCCGCGTTAAGACCGAAACAGATACTGCCGGCCCACCAATAAACGTAAGGCCTCCATCTGCATGCATCTACATGACCACTCAGCACCCCCGTCCACAGAGTCACCAGCTCGCTGTGCCCGTGAACTCGCAGTCCAAGGTGCCCTCACGACTGCGCGAGTCCTCGACCGCGTCGTTTCTGGAGCGCGACCCGTCTTCCGAGCGCGATTCGCGCTCGTCATCGCCCAATACACATCCTGCCAACGCGGCAACGCCGTCGTCCGCGAACTCCGTGACCAGCACAGGGCGCGCGCAAAATGGGATCGGCGCCGGCATGAATGGCGCCGGATCGGGGGCGGGCAGAGGAAAGACCAAGCCCAAACCCCGGTTGCCCAGTCCGCCACGACCACCACCGCCTGTCATGAGAAGGCCGGAGACAGACTACCTCGTTGGTGAGTCCTCTGCGATGCTGGATGCTGCGGCACGGGCGATCTGACCGTCCCCTCGGATCGCAGACGTCGAGGGCGACGAGACGGGGTCGTCTACGGACACGGACAGCGACTGAAGGACGTGCTCCAATGGACAATGCCTTGTGCCCCGCGTTCTGCCTGCGCCTTTGGATCCCGTGTTGTGCTCTCTGCGGATATGTTATGCTTATCTCGGTGTTATCTGTCGCATTTCTCTCCCTTGCTTGTACTATCGACTGGATGGACACATTATACTACGAATTAATACATACAGACGTCATTTGGCTGTTGGAGAACACCGTGAATCCGCCGCCGGGAATCGGCGCCTGCCGCGGCATCGTCGTCATACCAACGCGAGACTTCTGTGGAATCTGAGATTCCGAGTCCAGGCTCGATTGGGCCGTTTGTGCGTCTATATCACCGATGACGTCTTTGCCTGGTCTTCACATGGACGGCCATGATACAGGGCCGCCTTTCGCTGCGTTAATCCTGGGCAGTGCGTCGCTCGGGTTTCTGCTAGGACGCGCCACGCGCCGCAGACCGGACAGTGCTCAGGGGTTGACTGACGCCGAGCCCGAGGGCACGGGTGACGTTGCAGACACAGTAGACGAGTACAAGTTAGTGCGTGTATACCCTTCGGTAGCGTCCATCACAGTGCTCACGCATGCAGGCCCTGGTCGTGCGGCACGACCTGGGAATGTCGAGGGGAAAAGTTGCTGCCCAGTACGTGACGCGCCGCTCCCTCTTTCTCTATCTGCTCGCATGCTGAGGCCGCGTATTGCTCCCCTCCGGTGAGATGCTCGTATGTTTCTTTCGTCCGCAGAGAGCCGGGAGTTATAATGGCTGACGGCTGTCTGCTAGACATGCGACATTGGCGTGCTATAAGGCGATGATGCACGCAAACCCAGCAGTACGCAGCGCGCAGCAGCCAAGGTCAGGGAGAGCGACATGATCTGATTTTTTTTATGGTAGGCGGTGAGACGGTGGGAGCAAACAGGGTGAGCACAGGTCTCACTAGTGCTCTGCCTCGTGTATAGTGACAGATGCATGGTATTCCGCGCTGGACGGGGGCGCACTGCGCTTAATACATAGACAGACGAAGGTCACACTGCGGTGTGAGGACGAGGAGGAGCTGTTGGGGCTGCAGACGCACGCGGAGAGTCTGGGGCTCTGTGCGCGCTCGATACGGGACGCGTGCGTGTTTCTGCTGCTGTCGCTCTCGTTGACACGGCGGACGGGAATTAACGGTCGTCGCACTGTAGAGGGCGGACGCAGGTTGCAATGGGGACGAGGACCGTGCTCGGGATTGGTCCTGGTGAGCCGATGTTCATTTGAGCCCTGGATGGTGTGTTCTGACCCTAAGGGCTCTCAATATGTGGGTCGTAGGACCACTGCGTAGAATCAATCAGGTGACATCTAAGCTGAAGCTACTTCGATAAGGGTCGCGGGATAGGATGCAGTAGTACTACAAAAGGGTATGATCTAGGGCTACATCAATCGATCGAAGTGGAGTCCGACAAGGCTCAACGGTGTGGATGGGAGCGGGGCACGGTTCAGCGGTACATTACGAGGTTTGCATGGCTTTGGCACTGGCGGAGGCTGCGCTGGAAGAAGCGGCGGCGGCGATGTCTTCTTTGAGCTGGACAAAGGAGGTGAAGAGGGCGATGAAGATGCCAAGGATGACAAAAAGGGAGAAGGCGATGCCAGAGAGGATGATGGCTGGAAAGCATTACGAGAGAATAAGCGACGCAAGAAACAGAAATACCTTTGCGAGAGACGTGGTACTGGCGCGGGACGTCGGGGTGGTTGGCGGGGCGTGAAGAGGGGCGATAGGGCTGCAGGGGAACAAAAGCAGCGGCACTGGAGGATGACCAGAACATTGCGGCTGAAATAAATAAGGGGTGGGTGAGCCTGAGAATAGCCTGAACTGTGCACAAATCTCATCGGTAACTGCGCGCCTCGGCTGCCGTTAGGCTTGTCTGTTGCCCACTCCACCTCTCGTTAATTTTTCATCCTCTCTTCTTCACGTTCATTTACCTCCACAAGGTTGGCCCTCTCCCGCTCATTCTACCAGCCATGTCCAAACGACAGCCTTCTGCGCAACATCAATCACACCTAAACCCTCCAACACCTTATGCCGCAGACACCTATAAATCATCCTACGACGACCTCATCGAGCAGTATACCTCTCCCTACACTCTCCATAACAAACACGACGACTTCCTTGTTGACCCGTCCTCAGTAAGCCCTCGCTCAACTTTGTATTTACCAGTTCGCATGAGCCGCCGCTACAGAAGCATTCCACCTCGAAAGAACTCGACGATGAGTTCTTGCGTCGGTCTGTTGCATATCCACCGCCACCGTCCCAGTTCCCCCCAAGAGACACTCGCAGGTTCTGGCAAAAGGTATGCGACGCGCATACACGCTGTCCGCTGTCTCCCTGACTCGCCCTTGTCATAGATCCTGCCAGACTCTTTGGCGTGCCGTTTCTTTGTGCTCATCGTTCTCATCGAGACCTCTATTGATTTGATCATCGAAGGCGACCTCCTTGTCCGTTTCCGTGACGCAGTGAAGGGGCAGAGCGACCAGACTGCGTCCAGGAAGATGCCTATCTACCTCAGCATATTCGCCGTTGCACAGTACGTTTGCTGTTTGTGCATTCCCGCTTTCTTTCTGTCTCAGAAGCGTTCTAGTGTCTTCCAGTTTGGCATGGCAATCGACGCTGTTTATGCCCGTAACACACTTCAATTTTTGTCCCTCACGTGAGTCCCTTCGTTCTTTGTCACCTATAGGCTCCTTTATATACTGTATCCGTAGCATATTCAACGCTCTTCTTCTCGTATACGCCATCATACAGTCGTCAGAAGTGCGAAGTTCTCTTGCCGGTATAGTCGATCAGGAACAGACGTTCCATTTACCCGTCAACGTTCTGACGATCGTTCTCCCCATCGTCATTTCTGTCACCGAACTGGCTTATATCGCGCTCGGATGGAAGATCTACAGCGAATTTGGCTGGAAGGTTTACAAGTTCCTCGGAGCGGATCGCCGCATCAAGCAGATGTTCGCACACTACCAAATCTTCCAATGTCTCGTCAAGTTCGATGTCTTCTTCTGCGTCGGTTTTTGTGTGCAGTTCCTGTGGCTTGTGCTCAGTAAGACGGACTGGGAGTTTTATCTCACTGTCGCTGCACTGCCACTGTCGATCGTGCTCCTCGTTGAGGGTCATCTTGCGGCACGGTATGAAAATAGGTGGATGATGATGACTTTCATAACCGGGTGTGTTAGCGGCTTGGTCTACTTTTTCTACAAGGTGGGCGCATAGCCTCCTACGTGCGTTGAGTGGCTTTTTGATGCCTCCCATGTAGTTGGTAAAGGTTGTGACCAACAAGAACACTCCAGACTTCGCACCAGTGTGGCAGTCTCTTGCCACGTTCTGTACGTGTTGCTGGCTATGCTATCTTTTCTAGTGTCTCATGTTCACGGTGGTAGCGATCATCGCGGCACTGCTGCTCATCATCACCATCGTATATAGCTGCATCGTCATGCGTAACTTCGGGCGAGGCCTGAAGGAGCAAAGTGGGTCCTTTGCTTGGTATGGGTTGACAACCGTGCTCACTGTCATAATAGTATCTCGGAAGCAAGAGAAGGCGGGACAGGAGTCTGGCAATCATGGTGCCTATCCCTCAATATCTGCACGTCCAAGCCGGATGAGCATCGAATGATACGGCTTCATGCTCTCCACCCTCATGGACTTGTATTGTGCTTCAATACACTCTTGTCATCTACGCCACACGTCACATACGTATACGACCTGCACATCATCATGAACTTCGAACCGCCCCTCGCCCCCATATCCCTCGTAGTCTGCCATCACCTCCCCCGAATCTGCATTTCACTGCATACCACCATGGCACACGCGCACAAGCGCTCCTGTTGACTTATCAATATTACATTATTCTCGCGCCTGATCAATGTAGCTGGCTCTACAAGCAGGCGCCCTTATACTCTCCTTTTATGTTTCTATACCACTGCCTTCGCTTCTCCTCGCCTCACATATCCTGGCTTTCTCCACCGCCCGCGCCATCCTATCTCCCCCTCTTCCTGCCGTACCCTATTGCGTCTTCCATTCTACGTCCCATGCATCTATATTTCTTTTGCATTCTGTCACCTAGGGTTCGTGCCTGCTGACGCGGGGCAGGTAAAAGTACAGGATAGTGGCATCTGGTTGGTATTTGACGAAATATCTATGCATGTATCTCTAGTTGTTAGTCGCGTGCCAAGCTAAGTTGCGTTGCGTAAGCAAGATCGCGTGCTCATGGGATTCCTTTCCTTTCTGGGAGAGACAGCACCGGGACACAAATGTTATTGACGGACACGTCGCCCGCCACGTACTCTTTCCCTCCGTCCACCATGTCCCAGCGGTAGGTCCTCTCTGCGCTGCCGCCTCCTGCCTCCTCTCAGCCCCCATTGACCGCCCACCGTCGCTAGGTATCGCCCCTCCTCGCGACACTCACTGCGCGACCGCACAACACTCGGCCTGCCCGATACCTACCATGTCACGCCCCCACACTCCGGCCGCTCCTCGCCCTTCCAGGACAACCATACCGCGCCCAGCGGCCACCGCTTCGCCGACGACCTCGAGGGCCAGAACGACGAGGCGCTCGCCGGCCTCAGCGCCAAGGTCAAATTGCTCAAGGATGTGCGTGAGTCCGCCGGCCGCCCGTGTTCCGACTTTTGACCGGCTGACCGGGCACCCCGCGCGCAGATCACGGTCGGCATCGGAAACGAGGTGCGCGAATCGACCGTGCAGCTAAGTCAGATGGTGCGTGCGCCCTCTCCTGTCCCGCCGTACGCAGCTCACGTCCCGCATTCTCTTCAACCCCGCCCCCCCATGCACGCGCGCTGCAGAACGACGCGTTCGCGGAGACGTCCGGCATCCTTGCGGGCTCGTTCCGCCGCATGAACGCGATGTCGTCGCGGCAGGGTTGCCGCTGGCTCTGGTACATCGTCTTCTTCGTCGTCGTGTTCTGGTTCTTCCTCATATTCTGGTGGTTTCGGCGGTGAGCTGCTGGCGCCCCCGCTGTTCCGCCCCTGTACTTCATGCCGACCTGTCCTTCCGTGTCTGCACCGCACTATCTGCCTGTTTTTCTATCTCTTCGTCTGTCCGTTTTTGCACGCATGTCTATCACCACACCCGCACTCGTGCCGACATATTTATGTGTCTTCTCACTGTCCCCATCTCAGAGTGTGCAATGCAGTGCAACGCAACGCCCCAGCACCGGCACTGTCTGTGCCAGAAAGTGGTCATTAGAGTGTGTATACAGTAGTGACAAAGTGTGCTGTCTGGGCTCAAAGTCGCAACACACCACATGAAACGACAGATGCAAGACGGATTGAGTATAATATACAGCACGAATAGGTTGATTATGAGCCCACTTCATAAAGATAGGAGTCCTTGTCATTCTCGTGGCCGCAGGCACACCGATGATGGCGATCCGCGCAGGGTGGCATATAATACAATCATGATAGATGGGGTACCCATGGAGCCTGCGCTATGAGTCGACGCGAAGCTGTGTGTGAGCAATCTCCCAAACCATGCGTTGACGCAGATAGCCTATGTCCCTCTGTGAGAATCGGAAGTATTCTTCGCCCCGCGCCAAGGCCTCTATGAATTGGCATGTGAAGACTCCACAGTCCCATCCGTTTTCCTGCTGGGGCGTGGCACTCTACGGAAGATCGTGAGCTACGTGTGCGGAGAACAGAACCGAAAACGCATCAGCTTACCCTATCTTCGTAGTTCTCCCAGCCAGCAAAGTCAAATGGAGTTTTCCTCTTATTTTTGTGTTCGGCGTCCAGATACTCCCGCAGATGCTGTAAATGCGATCAGGCTGGAATACATTGCTATGATCTGGTAGAAGAGCTTACCGCAAAGACTTTATAACCTGAATTACCCATACTGTCGTGGGACTCGATGCGCTTGCGTCGGAAGTTGACCGCCGCACACGTCCAATGTGTATTTCTATGATTAATGGGTATTAGAACTAGATCCTTCGAAAAGATATCGAGCTGGACATGATGTCACAATGTAAGCGTACACAGACACTGAAAGCAAGACCAGATATACCTTTTTCGTCCACTTGGCGAGACGGCCCTTTTCGTACCCCTCGCTGACTAGCTTCGGCCAAAAAAATGTGCTGAAGACGTGTATCTGCTGCATGCTTCGTGTTGCCTTTCCTCCGTTTTTGCCGTTCACCCCATTAATGCCAGTATTCTCCTTGTTACATCCTTCCGACCGTGCCAGAATCATTTGGCAATAGAAATTAATGATCTCGTCGTTCAGCCAATTTCTCGGCGCAAGACGCCAGATATCGCGGTGGGTCACCTGTTCGCGATTGAAGCGGAATTCTACGCGCCGCCCAGAGAGGATTGCCTCTACTTCTTCCTTGTCTTCTGGAGGGAGGGAGGTAGGTAGTTGACTGCCCCTGCGAGCACGTTCTACGGCCGCGGCATCTTTCTTTACCCGGGAAACTTGTAACAAATCAATTGACGGTACAAAGGGCCGGATTGGCTTCGGACTGCAACCGGTCATGTCAGCATGCTCAGGAAGTCCAATGTAGTGAACACCCGCATCGAACCTCTCAAATGTCTTCCTGGCATTCTCGAATGCACGCGCCAAAGCATCCTGCTCGATACCCTGATAGTATACTAAGCAGTGTAGATCACTCCTCACGCTACTTAAAACTTACCTCATTTGGAGACGACATCAAATTCATGCGACTGAACGCGGAGGCCTTGGGTTCTAGATATCGGAAACTAGCTGAGGGAGTCTGTCGTTTTGCCATCTCCAACAGAACATACCTGGGAGAGCAAGTTGTGCCTTTAACATGTACAAACCTAATAAAGGCTGAGTTTTCTGCAATCAGCCCTTTTTTCGATACTTACTTTTGAATGATAACAAGTCAGATGAAAAGCCTTGATAAAACATGTCGTGAGCACCGTGATAGCGATGCGATAAATTGTCCTACCATTAAGTCGGCTAATTTGGTAAGGAAGCTGCCACTCCTCGGCCTTGTCCTTTATCCGACTTTGAAGGACATGAGATTTGTGCTGTAATCCCATTTCCGTCTATCAATACTGAGGTGCGTGTGTCGGACGTGCGTTTACCTTTTCTTGGTAAATATGGTCTCTACCATGAAGCTTCTTCTGTCGATTTCTCGTATTTCGAAATTGTTGATGATGCTTCAAAACAGTCCGTGCTTCTTCTGAAAGCAGTGGAGAGAAACGGTAGGAAAATGGAAGGGATGAAGAAGACAATGAGGTCAACTGAGAAGATGGTTGGGATAAGGACAGCAATGAGGACGCCTGTGATGTCTTGCCACAGGAATCACTAGGTGGAGGAAAACCTATTGGCTCTATCACTGCTTGCAACGATGTGGTCTTCCCATCGGTGACACTTGACGGAACAGGAATTACTGGTACTTCCTTTACAGGCCTTGAAGTTATCTTGTTGGGATCATTTTTTGACATTCCCACTAATGTCTCTGCGGCTTCAAGAGACTCCGGAGACCGCTCAGCAGGATCCTGTTGTTGGGGCGGACTATCCACGCATCCGCAGAGCGATGTGTTCAGCCGCGGACGGTGAGCAGTCGTTGGATGCTGGTGATCGGGGACTAACGATGAGGACGCGTTGTTTGCAGCGATACCTCTGGCCGCTGATGAACTGTTCTGCCCAAACACAAAGGGCTGGCGCAAGGCTAAAAGTGGCGCTGAGACGATCCAAGAGCAAGTAGGAGACAGACATACACTCCGAAACATAGTTGATCACCAACTTCCCAATATTGTAAAATCGTTTCGCGAAAGCATCCACGGCGCCGGAACTAGTGGCGGACGACGAATCCATCCGACTTTTGGACACTGACGGATCTGGCACGCTTGCGCCTTCGTTGGAGACACAGTCACGAGTGATACGGCGTTGCTTGGATGTCGGAAGTAAATTCTCCTCGAAAGCCTTACGTTTACCCAAGCTCATTGACGAGGAAGGGATATGTGCCGATGAAGCGCACTCGAAAAGGGGTGCTGGATCTACCGGCGGGGGAAACAAAGTGGCGCGGAGAACTGCTGAGGTCGTAACTCCGGCCTTTTTAAACAGTGATCGGGCCTTCGTGATGCAAAAATCGTTTAACTAGAAAACGATTTCAAATGGAAATCAAAACCGCGTATGAAGGTTTGTTGGGAGGGGAAGGAAATGATAGAGAAGGAGAGGGTAAGATGGAGGGAGGAGGATAGCACTCTACAATAGTACGAGTCTCACAAGTCTTGTTTAAGCGACATTCCATGGCGTTGATTGTCTTCTTGTCATATCAATGTAGGCTTGGTTGGCTCAGTTGGTTAGAGCGCAGGTCTCATACTTCTGTATGAGTAATCGTTATGATTACGCAATCCTGAGGTCGAGAGTTCGAGTCTCTCACCGAGCACATTTTTCGCATTAGCGATAAAGTTACCCCAGCCACCGGCACGTGATCTTCACATTCAGGAAGGTATTACAGCCCTGTGAGATTACGACAACCTGAAGAAATGGAAATGCTTCAAGCCTGCCTGGCGAAGTATGTGGGACCCAGATTCAGAATGACCGTTAACAGTGTCAGATATTGCGTCCTGCTAGTATTGGCACTCTCACACCCACTAATTCATCGGAAACATTGTGTCAGTTAATCATTGGGCGAGTGAAATTATCACGCAGAGTTCCTCAGGCTGTCACTGGCGCTTCTTGCGATGAACTGGTATATCCGCACTATAGTGTGTCACCCAGGCACACGTGTGAATCGTGGTCTGCAGGTCAAATTCGTGCTGCTGGCATATGCACATGTCAAGGCCTCACTTTGAGCCTTTTGTCTCTTCTCTCTTCGTTTTCCAAACCCTTCCCTGTGATCATTATGAAATCCCGTGCATGCTTACCAAGTTTGAAGGCCCAATCGGCCGCCAATGCATGGAACGGAATCGGAAGAGTCCGACCTGGCCGGTGGCACCGCCACGCGCATGGAGCGACTCTGAGAAGTACGACGGTCGGACAGAAGAGCATATATGCTCGCTCTTCATGATGCAGGACCTTCTTACTCAGCGCAAGCGGCTCATATGCTTGGAACGGTGCGTGCCAAGTCGGCTCAAGCCGGCATAAGGCATCTGAATAAGGCATGCACGGCCAATCATAAGGCATTATTTACACGTTCTGGCCGATGGTACCCATTGTTACGTACTTGATGTCAAAGTCAGCCTGAGGCGCGTGAGTCCTGTAACAGTATGCAGCTGGCGCGGGAGATGGTCCTAGGCTCAGGGAAGACT
>QLPM01002105.1:0-27925 GCA_003314695.1 Albatrellus sp. MG142
CCGTCCGTCCCCCTCGTCCTCCTTTCCTCTCCTCACGACCTTACACGACCCTGCACGACCCCTTCTACCCGGGCTCTTTCTCCCCTTTTCGTCCCGCTTTCGCCCCACTCCCATTTTCTCATTTTTCCTCCCTTTCCCCAAGGTGATTTCTTTTGATATCTCCTGATTTATCCCCACACTCACCTTTTGTATCTTTCAGCTCGGTTCATTCCCCAATCACTTCCTAACATTCGTCTTAAGGTCCCTCCTTCCCGTTACCTCTCTCGTCCTCCCTTTCTTACCTTGTCCATCGTTCTACCCGCCAGATATGGATAGCTGGCGAGTAGCCGTGCTGGGCGACGGTGGTGTTGGAAAGACGGCCTTGGCGGTCCAGGTACGTCATTCTTTCACCTTACCGCATAGCCCCAGTGGTGACGTTCGAGCTCTAGTTTACACTCAATTGTTTTGTCGGTACGCATTTCATGCTTCTGCCTTCCATTCATCTTTCAACCTATTCCGGTTTTCTCCTTTCCAGAGGTGAGCATTTCCCCTCACCAGTCGCTGTTCTATGTTCATTCCTCGCCGCTCCCTCTAGACATACGATCCAACAATAGAGGATGCGTATAGAAAGCAGCTTGTGGTCGACAACCGGATGTGCTTTGTAGAAGTTATTGACACGGCAGGACAGGGTATGTCATCCTCCTCTTCCGGGACATTCGTAGGTAACCGGCAGCTGATATCGTGTCTAGAGGAGTATGCAACGCTCCGTGACCAGTGGGTTCGGTAAGCCGTGTGACACCTTCACGTAGAGAGCGATGGAATTCATCCACTGCCACAGTGAGGGCCAAGGTTTCATTCTCGTATACTCAATTGCCTCAAGAGCGACATTCGAGCGGCTTGAGGTGTTCCGGCAATCGATGATGCGAGTCAAGCGACAAAAGCCTATTTTTATGTTGGTAGGGAACAAGTGCGACAAGCAGTATGAGCGAGAGGTCTCGCGAGAAGAGGGCCTAGCAATGGCGCGGAATTTTGGTTGCGAATTCCTGGAGACATCAGCGAAAACTGCGCATAATGTGGAGCGACTGTTTACTCTTCTTGTGCGCATGTTGCGATCAACAAAACAAGCTGAACAAGGCACAGTCGCCCCCCCAAAGGTAGTGAGGGAGGAACGGAAGAGGAAATGTATTATCATGTAAGGGAACCGGTCTCGTACGTTGGCCTCGTCTTAGACTCCCCTTCTCCTCATTACCTCTGTCTCGATGATACCATTTCTTTCATTTCCGTGTCTTTTGTCTGTCTCGGTTGGCCTGAGCAGGGATGTTTTGTTGTCGTTGGATGCATCTTCTACGCTCGATTTCCTCGTTATCTCTTCTCTTGCGCTTCCCCTTTCCCCAATCTTTCCTATCGTGCCATTGAACATTCCGACATGCTCGCCCTGTGATGTACGCACAAAGGAGATTTCTCTGCATCTCATGCTCTGTATATTTGTGCGGTATGATAACCGAAACTGGATCCACGACGACGGGCGAACTCTCAGCAGCATATCGCCAGCAGAAGTAGTGGTGCAACTTGGCGGGATTAATCTGTGGGTATCGTATGAGAGACGTAGAGATTATAGTACTCTAAAAACTATGCGTTTACCATGCCTTCAAAATGAGTGGGTGTAAAGTATTGCAAGCATCTATTTTCTTGCTGCCCTATTCCTATCTGCCATGACCCGAGATTTTTATCAAGTAGGGTAGACGTGCCCCTAAAAAACTTATTGCCGACTGGCCTGAAATTATCCCATGCGAATGAATTTGGGGCGACTGGCCATCTTAAATTTAGAGCCATTGTGACCACGCGAGAGACCAATGTGAAACGAGCTGATGCAGAAGACAGTCGTTCATATATGTAAAGCCTCCATGGCTGTTGATAGCAAGGTTACTACTATATGATCCAAAAGAATGTTCACTATACTCATAGGGCTAGACTACAGATTGATGGATCTCTGCAAAATCTGCAAAATCTGCGAATTCTGCTAGCTTTCGTTCAGAATTCTACATTACCGCAGCACTTAGCCGGACTAATTCGCATATGCTGATTTGAACAAATTTCCTGGGCGCTCTCTGATCTCTTATAGCAGTCGGCGCTCCCGCCCAAGGAAAAGGAGCCGGGATTGCAAGATCTACCGCTAGAAAAGTCAGAACGTATCAAGAGTTGTGCCCGGGCTTCTCTCTGCATAGCTCTCTGTACACCAACGTCGGGGTGGTGTTTGAGACTCAGGTGCCAGAGCCATGATTATACTGTAACGACGCAACGCAGCATCAATTATGCGGTCTTGCACGACCAGAGTGTTTGACATGCTTCAACGGCATCCCGTGGGCCAATGATTGTCAAAGATAAATTATGAGAAACGATCATGCCTGTCTACATCAATATCTCTTCACTGATACTGTTGCAGATGGAAGAATGAATAATCCTGACGTTCCTATCATGCGTTGTGCCAGAGAAGGGTCCGTAAGCTGGTCCACCGCTCGGAGTCACGGTAGAGGTATCGCATGGAATTGAACATCCCAGGCTGGATGGTCTCTCCCCGATTCTGGAACAGCCACATGACCAGACCCCACGACAGAGCAGCGAATACGGAGAAGTAGCGCGAGTTGGGAGGGACGGGCCTGACTGGTGACGTACTGGTCGAAGACATGGCGTACGGCGAGCCCGCTCGCGGTATAAAGGAAGCCACGACGCGTGAGCACACGTACAGTACAATCTGTAACACACCCTATGCGGTTAGAAGTGGGGAGTGGACGCCATCTTTGATCCTACCTGCTCGTTGATGGCGTTACGATCGCCGAACACGATGTACCCGCCGAGCAAGCCCGCGACGAATGTATCGTACGAACGCGCCTTGCCCCCATTCGCCTTCTTCTGCAGGAGGAGTAATAACTTGTATATAGAGACGAACTTCGCGAGGTTCATGGCATGCTGTCTCGTGGCACGGAAGATGACGCGGAGGCGAGACTGCCAGCTATGGGGGTGTGAATACAGCGCGCTGTTGACGGTGTGCTGGGACTCACTCGCCGCGGCCAAATAGAATAGCCATGATTAGAGCATGGGGGAACCTGACCTTCGTGCCGTACACAAACCCATTTCGTGCGCCCTTCAAAATGGCGAGGTAGTCGTGGTATCGTGGGTCGGCGATGATGTCTGCTATTCCTGACATAGCTCAGATGGAGATTCGACACTTGCAAGGACTCGAGCTGGAGTCTTGCTACTGTTGCAGGATATGGGGTCGATGAGGGGCAGATTATGAGGGCAAATAGTAAAATAAAGATGACCATGCAGTCATGATCCTCAGGAAGCCGGTTAAGAAACCGTAATCACATGCTTTCTTTTGCTCCGACTCTACCACCCTGATGAGTCCGCTGAAGTGCACTTGCACTTCTCTGATGACAAGAAATAACGAGACGCTTACAACATCTCATAGCGAATACAACATACACTCGTAGATGCTGAAGTTGTACAACTAAAGATATCACCAATCATTGCAGCTGTGTCATCCATATGCATGACTTCATTTCTGCCAGTCTATCCGGAGAGAAGTAATCGTCTTTGAAATCAAAAGCAGTCAGAGGCATCCATTCACACTAATATAGAACTCAAGTCAGCTATCATGCTTCATGCTATTTGATCGTAAGCACTGACTCCACTGCGATTGTCAGGACGATTCTCGTGCTGCCCTCGGATAACGATGAAACGACGATGTTTGTCTATGATCACTGGCTGCAGCTGCGCCGCCACGGAAGTGGCAAATAGTTCGTCTTCGATGGCGGAGTACCATTTTTCCTCTTCAATATCGGCGAATCGCGTGATAAACGATCGTAAACTGCGCTCCAGAATGCTGCGAGGCGTGAGGTTGAGTAGCTCGATCTGCCAGTGTTCCCACTTCTGTACAGCCTCTTTGTCCCAGCGCCTAGGAGGCATCTCGGGAAACAGAGATAGCTTTCCGTCTTGAATCATGTCCAAGAGTTCCTGATGTTGGAACATCCCCCTACAATGCGGTGTGTCAGCGTAGAGATCACCGGATGCCAGGTGTGGACTGCCTTACTGATCATATTCAGTGAGGGGATCAGACCCGCACGACTCCCTGGCCAGCATGGCTAGTACCGACGGTGTCACATAGCAATACCAGTGCGGATGTTCTTCCAACATCGATATCAACCTGTAAACTGCCGATGGGCTCTCTTTGAATACGGTAGGCGTGAAAGTAACAACACCTCCTGAATCCCCCATCAATAAGCAAGCAGACCAGCAGAGCTTGTGAGCACTCACCAAGAGGGAAAATTTCGCGTATTCCCCATCGATCTGGAGATACTGATGCATGAGTGCCATAAGTGAAGTACTGAGATAATAGTGTTATGGATCGCCGGTCGGCAAGCCCTGGCATACTATGTAAAGTCTGCAGGGCGCCGATATGTATGAAGACAAGGCGTCCCTCGTATGATGGCGAATTCCGGAATGTAGCACGATAGTGCGTTGTCAGTACATGGATAAGGTCCAGTGTCTCATGTTCGGCCACGTCCGAGCCGTCTTCCAACTTCGACCACACAGAGAAGTCACGCTGACCCCTGTTCATATGGTCATCGAACCATTTAGGGATGTTGAAGATACGGAAGGCGCGACAGTACCGAGGATCGGAACGAAGGCTACGTTCATGATTCCTAAGCTGCGCACGCCCCTCTGGAGAAAGGATGGTGTCTCGCTCCTCATCCGTTCTACGTTGACGCAATTGGCTAACGGTGTGACCAAGAAACTTCCAAGGGAGCAAAGCAGCAACAAGGGAATCAGGGCCTTGAATATTTAATGGGACTTTGAATTCCTGGCAAAGCTCCTTAGACGAGAACAAGAGCAACAATGCCTCCGTCTCGTCCTTGTGCAAAAGTGGGGCATACGTGACCTAAATTCGTCTCTTGTTAACATGAAGGCTTCGTAGAAGTGGGGGACAAATTACCTGTCGGCGTGAGGCCATGTAGTCGATGAGTGCTTTGAATGCCGGAGAGTCAGAGGGATTTTCGACAGTCATCTTCGCCATTTGTGCAACAGCAGAGCATGCTGGCAATATCAACCGGAGCTCTGAAATGTGGAAAAGTTTCTTGAGTCTCAGCGAATCCGTTGAGCTGAAAGATATGCTGAATCGTGGCCCCTCAAGTAGGTGGTCGGTAGGATCCACGAGAGAGACATTGCAGAGTCGCTCAGCAACCCCGGCCTTGGTGTCCACGAACAGTTCGCCAGTCCATTTCCACTTCTTTGGTATCCTAAAGGGTGGTTGTTGAGAAGAGGTATCGAAACAGCAAATGTACGTACACGTAACGGGGAGCACCTGCCGGTGTTGCAATTGCAGAGGTTCTAGACGCAGACTCCACGCCATCTCTGAATAAACGCATCGATAAACGCATCAAGTCAGATTGATCATCGGACTTAAACGACAGTTGAGAAGCGATACCGGATAGGGGCAGCCAAGCTATTGAGACATGGTCGAAGGATGAGTCATTTTATATAGTGCTATATGAACGGCACCCACTCGGGAGGCATAATGGTCTGCAAGAATCTCTCAGCAGCCTTCTGAGACTTGGTCTTGGGAGGCAGTGCAGGTGCGACAGGTCGTTGCCTGGCACAAAGAGTTAGTCGGCAAACTACATTTCAAGAGAGATAGGAGACTGACTGCATCGCCGTCTGTTGACTCTCCTCCAATGACATATAATCTACCCCGAGATCCATATCAATATTCATAGGAGCAATATCCGGGCGACAAGCTTGAGGCATCGTGCTCGCCGGGTCTTTTTGAGTAATGGTCTCTACTGGAAAGCGAAGCGCAGGAGTATGCGTAGCTTTCGGGTATGCCTGCCGTGCTACGGCTGGTTTCTTCCTGAAACTCATGTTCGCAATTGTGCTGCCTCGAGGAGCTTCGGTCCGCGAAGAGGATGTATCAGTATCCATGGCCGAGAGAGAGCTGCCCTGAGCGAGACGCTGTTTCGTTGGCAGCATGCTACCAGAAGTGATATTTGGGGGGTCCATCCTCCTCACTCCTGGTCGAGGAGCTGAGTAGCGACGTGCTTGTGCCGTCGCCTGCTGAGCAGGAGCAGGCTTGGGTTGCCCAGATGAGCCCGCAGTATTCTGTTTTACAGGAGAATCCTCTACTGAGAAAAGGGATGTAGGAGAACTGGCGCGTGCTGGTGAGGCTATGCGTATTGCATCTGAGGATTGGGTTTGCTCGCGAACCTGGGCATAGATCAACAAAAAGGTTGCTCAAACCAAACACTAAGGCCTTACTGGACTGACCTCAGTGCGCTTTGCAATCTGTGACAAAGGAACGGCCCTGGGTCTCCCAGCGGATTTGTCACTTGTGAGCCGTTTGTTACTCGTTGACGGGCCAGCCTTTTCATTGAGGAATAAGTCAGACCAGCCCAGACAAGTTTTAGAGCTGCGATGAAGAATCACTGACGAGCGAAGTTTCGCCTCGTGAGCCGCTAGAATCCAGATCCATATTACGCTTGATCTGCTTGATCTTTCTAGGGATTCTTTCGGGTTGCGTGGTCTCATTGACCTTGGATGACGTCCCTACCGCAGGGGTTTGAACCTTAGTAGTCGCCAACTTGGGTTTAGTCGGTGGAGGATCATCCGAATCTTCCGTTTCTGCCTCTTTGTCCTCGTCCTCGTCCTCGTCCTCAATATCCTCGATTTAAATGGATGCAGTTAATACACACCGCCAGGTCACCTAAACGAACTCACCGATCCGTTGAGAGCGGTTGCAAAACTGCGGATATCCTTGACTGAGTTTTTCAACCTTTGTTTCGCTTGTTTTGCGTTTTTGCCACTTATCTGAGTGAGGTACTAGATTGTACAGATGTGGATTAATAAATTAATACCAAGTTGCTTACTGTAAAACCGTGGTGGCGATTCTTTTTCTTCTTGTCTTTTGGTTTATCGAGTTTATCACCTATTTCCTTCGCAAATATTTGTTTTTCACGTTCTTGGCAACCACGGCGTTAGTATTGACTCGCGGTGTCCAACATAGGTCGCGTGAAAGACTTACTTATCCAAGCTGGCTTTGCCTCTACTACGTAGCCAATAGGGTAATCTTCGTTGTCAACGCCGACATGTTGCCAGAAACTGAAGAGAAGTCGTTCGCAGCTTTTAACGTTGTCTTCAGGTTCCCAACTGTCGGTTTGTGAGCGACAATTCGCCTATTAGCCGACTGAAACCGACCTGTCTGCGTCAGAGCCGTAGCCAGCCCACTGAAAAAAGATGAACTCAGGAACATGGCGACAGTACAGATATGAACGATGTACCTTGACGAAGTACTCCTTTTCAGGGTGAGGCAGTCAGTCCCACGACAGAGCGGCATAGTGGCTGTACATATGAGTACTCACCCATTCCCCGTCATCACTGACCCGTGCCTTCGAGATCAGCTCTATGCAGGTTAGGCAATCGTATAGAATCCAGGTTGCTGGAAAGAACAATGAAGATACGAACCTACGTGAAATAATTCTTCAGACTCTGAACCTGTCGAGCCTTCATCGCCATCTGAGCTCTCCGATACTTGTGCCTGTTCAACTTTACGCGCTTTTCTCGGCATAGAAGATGTATACACTTCACTTCCGGACACTCCTTGTTATACCCTGCCGCTGTCAGTGAATGTACGGAGTGATATGTTTGTTCTAAGATGATGTCGAAAGTACGGTAAGCTGCTGTCCAAATGGGGAAGACGAATCCGGCAATCTCCCACATATGCCAATTGGTCCCCACTATAGCCGTTCTATGGTTCTAAGGTTAGTTCCTTCGCTTAGCTAGCCGTCAGTAACTTGCTACAACTGTCTCGAACTTGAAGTTCTGCCTTGCGACCACAGACCAAGGTCAGGGTTCTACCGCTTATCCATGTCGTCAAAGTCCATGTCGAAGCAGGAGGAAGCCCTCCAATTTCTCGACGATCTCGACTCACTTTCTCCCAAAGCTCCCGGCATCAGCGTTTCCGCAGCGGGACCTCCAGCGACCAATCCAAGCGAAGCAGCCGAGGTCCTTGCCTTTCTCGATGAGATTACACAGAAGAGCAAAGAGCCAACCCGTACCACTACTTCAAATGTGGACCGGCCGCTCTCCAGAGCTGGTACTCCCACTCTGAGAAAGAGTACTGAGCGAGTTAAAGTAGGGGGGTCTTCCCAGTTCCCTGCATCTTCCACTCCGTCCACCAAGGGTCCATCTCCATCTACTTCGTCTACAAATCTCCTTTCGTCTGCGAAACAGGAGAGTGAGCCATCAGAGCAGGGTGGCAAGTCTAGTAGTGGCTGGGGTTGGGGTAGCGTGTGGTCTAGCGCTTCCGCCGCGTTACAGCAGGCGAAGTCGGCTGTAGATGAGCAGGTCAAGCATCTTCCGAAGCAGGATCAGGCCCGCCAATGGAGTGAAAGCATGCTTGAGTACGCTAAGAACGCACAACTGGACCGACTGGGTTGGTTTTAAGCATTGTGACGATGCGTTAACTCTGATCACTTGCTATAGGGAAAGATCTTACGCGAGCTGGTCTTTCGACGCTTACCGATATCATCAACGCCGTCGCTCCGCCAATCTCAGAGCACGAGGTAATTCAAGTATGGCTCAGTCACGACATGAGTGGGTATGAAGGTGTAGAGTCTCTTGTATACAATGCACTTGCCAGAGTACGTTTGCCCTGCTCTTATAGTGCCATCACGGTTCACGCATGAATGCAGATCATGGAACAAGTTGAAGGCGGTGACCTCGTTGTGAACAAAGGGAATGAGTCGAGACCTAAAGACCAAGCCGCCGAATCTCGTCGAAACATGAATGCTGTTGAAGGCTTGAAGGCTGCTTTGAAGTTGGCACAAGTATGCACTTATGTCCTCGTTCAACCTCAAACTCATTCAATGTCTTACGCATGATATTCACAGGCCAACGTCGACGATCTCATCAAGAACAACACTGCGCAGATTCCTAAGTCGTCATCGATTCAGAATCCTACCGCGACCTCTTTTGTCTACCTTCGTATCCAACCGTTTATTTCCTCGCTCAGTCTTTCAAATTCCGTTGAGCCCATATCGCAGTTGCAATTTGTCGTTCACCTTTACGATCCTGAGCATCAACTAGTTCATACTACAATCACTCAGGCCGTTCCAGGACAATGGTTGGAATTATGGGATGATTACGACTGGGTGGAAGACCTTGTCGCCGAAGCATTACGGGTTGGTGTTGAGGTCATTGGGCAGGAATACATAGTTGCACGAATGGGATGGACGAAGAAGGGCCAAGATACTGAGACTCAGATTACAGATGCCGACGGTGATGGAATGTCGACATCTTGAATGGGTGCTTGACCACGGGTCTGTTGCTATTGCCATGTATATTACCGTCTCTTTCCACTCTATGCCACACCGTGCAAGACTCATATTACGATGCCACTAGTAGTCTATTATGACAAGCCATGTCATTTCTTCTGAGCCTCTTCGGGTCTCGGAGGCGGAATGGGCTTAAGATCCTCTGGCTTCTTAGGTTCGGTACCAGCACCCACTTGTTCCCAAGGTGATAGAGATTCGAAGTTGCTGTAACAACATGAGGAACAAGGTCGAAAAGACTGGGCATGGGATCACATACCGGAATGCCTGAGTGAGCTGCAGAGGTTCGTAGACAACGCGTTTCTTTTCCTCATCGTATCTGACCTCGGTGTAGCCCTGTTCAATGTTCATCAGGAAAATAGCGGACAGTTGGACTAAGACGCTTGGCATACAGTAAGAGGAAAGTCTTTCCGCAAAGGATGACCCTCAAAACCTGCGGGAGAGACATCAGAGGAACCAAATTAACGATTTCATGATTGTGGCAAACCGTAGTCAGTCAGGATACGACGTCTGTACCAGGTTACGTTTTTAGGCAATAGCTGTGTTGAAATACAAGTGAACGTACAAGTCTGGGTGATCTTTGAAGAAAATGCCAAATAGATCCCAAGCTTCTCGCTCGTACCTTAAGAAGTAAAGTGAGACAACAAAACTTGAACGCGTGAATAAGGAAAGATACCAGTCTGCCCCTCTGAACACCGAAGTAGCACTCGGAATGGCGTCAGCTTCTCCTGCATAAGTCTTCACCCTGATCCTTCCGGCATGACGAATGCTGAGAAGATGATAGACAATCTCGAACCGCCTATCCCTCTCGGGATAATCCACTCCGCTGATATCTATCAAGCATTTGAATTGACATTGGGCATGATCTCGGAGGAAGGTGAGAACAGGGACAACGCCGGAGGGCGGGATGTACAGGGTCAGTTCGTCCTTAAGCACGGAGAACTGCTGAATAAACTTGGGGAGGCATTGAACGAGATAGGAGCCATAGTTATGAAGTTTCTCAGTAGTCTCTGCGTATTGCGTGACTGTTGGGTTCGGGGATGTGGGCTCGGTGAACGGAGATGTAGAAGCTGGAAGTTAATTAGAAACAGGCAACGGGTGCGTGAGAGGAACGAGAAACCTTGAGTCGGACGTGTGGAGTGAACACGACGAATGGCCTTTGCTGCTGTCCAGGCGGAGGGTCGCACAGGTGCGCACTTCAGGGCCCGCCCTGCAGCAAGAACAACGCGTAGAGACATGGTGGACGAGTCTGTTATAATAACACAGCGTACTCAGGTCAACAACCGGTCTTTCAAACTCCGTTCGGGACGCGGCTAGCGACGGAAGTTGTGTTTTGCGACTGAGGCACCTTCGCAGTTATGGCTTCAGATTCAGACGCCTCGCAACCCCCCCAATTCTTTGATTCTCTTCCATACTATGATAATGACCTTGAACTTCACGCAGTTCTTCGCGAAAAAGTGCAGCACGAATTAGCTGTCGAGACACAACGCATGCAGCAGGAGACATTGCATCACCGCGTACCTCCGCCAACCGAGGTCTTTATCGTTCGTGCGTCGTCCTCGCTTGCGTATTCTATCGTTGACATCCTTTCGTTAGAATAACCCCCTGTTGGCTGCTGAGCTCAAACGTGTGGAGGCTCATCAACCATTATCTGCTGTAGACACCACCCGATATCAGCTGCCAGCGCCACCCTCAGCATCGGCGACAGAGGAGGGGTGGCTGGCGGCCTTGGATAATGCGCGCATTCAGTTAGAGCATCAGCGAACGCGGTACGTATGTTGCAGTCTCATCTCTAACATCGCTGATCAATTATGTGGCACTGTACAGACAGACCAACCTTGCTCTATTACAACAATATGGGAGCAATGCGTGGCGGATACACAACTACTTATTGGAGGCGGATGCCAAAGCTATCGAAAAGATGTTGGAGGAGATGAAAGACCGAACTACAGGTGTAAATAGGGACCGAAAGAATGCGCAGGTATGTTGGCACTCATTACACTCTCTATCAAGTATTGACCTTGTCGCCCAGACTCAAATTGGAAACCAGCTTACATCTCTAGAAACGCGGTGGACTGAGCTCATTTCCTCAATATTACAGATCGAAATGGCCAACGCTGCCCTAGAGGTGGAGATTGACCGCTTAAACAAAAAAGAGACAGAGCTGGCGAGTGCTTTGTAAAGGTATCCTGTAGATTATGTTAAGGATACATGTAGTTTACTTTCTCTTAATTGCTGGCCTTGTGTTTGCTACGAAAATCATGCCCCTTCATTTCTGTATCGCATGTCTCTTGGAGATACATGTTTGCCACTGAACCGCTGTCAGATCTTGCACGGAACATCCGCTCGGCACCGGATTTCTTCCTAATCGAGATCAAGCAACATCCGCTCGCCGGTCAGCGTCGCCGGCCGCTGTGCTGCCATTTACTACTAACTCGATTGCACGTTGGACATTTTCGTCCTCATTTTTCCGGTCATAGGCAGCAAACAGGTACGGCAATCTTTTTGTGGAAGTTGTAGAAGTCCTGTTTAGTGGCGAACTGTCTCATTTTACTTTATACAAGCCTAGACTCTTCCCGCGAAAGTCGAGGCTACAAGACTTGTTGTATACTGGCGTCAGGCGACGCGTTTATGGAGAACATAGGCACAACGACGCAGGAGACTTTAGGATTGAGTGCCACAGCTGAGGATGCAGTGATTCATGCGGAGGAATTGGCCCCAGCGACTACAATCCTCACCTTTGAACAACCCCCTGTTGGTGTTGAACAGAAGGGACCCGAAGAGGGTGGCCAATCTTCCACGAGCTCGCCTCACTTGTCTGCCTCTAAGGGTAATAGCCCCGGACCAGGAGGGGCGAACTCTGTCAGTGCACCTCATACCAAGAAGTTTAGCGCGGTCAACATCAATAAGAAGTTCTTGGAAAAGAATCATTCTACCCCTGGTTCAAGTCAATCACCTTCGTCCACTACTCCCAAGGCCATTGGTACCATAGGTATGTATGTCACTGGGACGAACTCGTCTTGTTCAATCATCGATTCGTTCCCTGCAGCAAAACCATCTCCTCAGCCTGCACAATCGCACTCTCGCTTGGTGACGACCAAGCTCACCGCGTTGACAACGCCATCGACAACTGCAGGGCCCGGATGGTCTCGTCCTTCATCAGCAACTCCTCCTGTGGCTCCTTCAGGTGCTGCAGGCATCGCAGCAAACCCTCCAGCACCAGTACCATCATCCCATGGACCTCCACAACTTCCTCATGCCGGGAAAGTCATCCAGCCGCAGCCTCGTGGCATACCATCTTCCTCAATAGCCAGCAAAGATAGTGCAAATAGCTCGGGTAAGCATGTCTGGGGAAACCTTGCACGGGGAAACACAGCCCCCGCTGGTTCTGAAGTCGGAGCACAGACTGACTTTCCTACGGCTGCTGAGGTTGCTCAAAGTATGTTACCTCTTGCTTTCTATTTTTTGGAAACTGTTCATCAGTGTTAGATCGCCCGACTCGCCCCGTCGAGCCGAAACAGGCTCAGCCCGATGTGGCACAGAAGCAGTCTGCACTTCAAGAGGCAGATACCTTTCGTGGGGTTCATCTTGATCCTAACGCCCATCACTGGGATGAGGTTGGTTACCTGCTTGATGACACGCGACGTGAAATACTTGGACTGACTTACGAGGCATTGGTTTCGTATAGATGGAGGAGGATAATGATGACTTTTTGGGTGGTGTCATTGAATTTGGTGATGGAAGACAGTACAAGATTCAACAGACAGATGTTCAACGAATGTCTCCTCCTCACGAAGTGCATACCCTCGCCGACCATGCTCCCACGTCCGGCGGTGCGCCTAGCTTGACAACCTCGAATGTGCCAGTTAGCAAGGAGGACAGATTTGCAGACGATTTCGATAGGAGTTGGCCCAGGTCTCAGAACTCACCGATATTCAGCAGACCACGAGCAGGCCCTCTTCACGGCATTTCAGGCTCATCAACATCGTCCTTATCTCCTCAAGAGTCTTCTCGTGTCCTTTTCAACGAGCGCTCAAACAAGTTGGAACCGTATTCAAATGCCCACCCTCGAGTTGCACCTCCTGGTATTTTCATTCTCGTCCGTATCTCAGATAGGGCGCTTAGTTTGTTGCAGATATCAAGAGCGGAAGAGACGCTCCCCCGCATCATAACGTCCAGTTTCTCCAGAAGTCAGCGGAAAGAGGACCCAAGGCCTCTGTGATAGAGCATGATCGTTGCCGAGACAGGCACCCTCGACGCGAGTCTTTTGATGACCGTCCTTGGGACCGAGGAAGGCGATTATCAACTGTGAGCTCATCATACGCGCCGTCCTCCTCTGGACGCGACTTGTCGAAAGAAGGAGGCAGACAGTTGCCGCCACATTTCGCATCTACTGTTTCTCCACGACACTCTGGTCAAGACCACGAGTTCTTGCGAGACGATGCAATGGTCAGTCGAGCGTTCCATTCGCCCGGTCATGCTCGCAGTGCTCTCCCGGACGTATCCTCTCAGTCATCAACCGCCCCCCTCGTCGACGTTGAAGAAGTGCGGAAGGCAGCGATGCACTCTGCCGCCGAACGTGCTAAATTAAGACGGCAACAAGAGGAGGAAGACAGAGAGAAAGAGAAGGAACGAGCATGGAGAAAGGCGGCTGAGTTGGAGGAGAGGATGAAAGTTGCCCAACGCAGTGAGGAGCACGTTCATCAGCAAAAAGGCAAGGTTTGTAGTTCATACATTACAAAGAGCCATTGATAGTGTCTGACTGTTTCACATTCAGCTCGATGGTGCTCCAACAACAAATGACGAGAAGATCTCAGGATCCCCTGTATCTGCAAGTGCGCAGTTGTCGAGTTCTCCTGTTACCCCGAATGAGACGCTACGCCTATCGAGGCCCTCCTCCCGGGATCAAGACGATTCGTCGCGCACATGGATGAAACGAACACCATCTAACCGAAATCCAAGTGCAGTCCCCAATGCTATATCACCGACAGTAACAGCAGACTCCTGGAGGAGCAAAGCGGCGCCACTGCGTATCGCTCATCAACCTCAGATACCGGAGCCTTCCGCCCCTACTCAGACCACTCTACCTGCACGTCCACAGCTACCGTCAGTCGACGTTTTGCCGTTTGGACCAGACGAGAGTTTGGAAGAAGTTGATTTCTCTGATATGGGCCGATTTGTTGGAGCTGACAAGGCAAATAAGGCTGCTGCTGCAGAACCATCCGTACCTCTACCTGCACCTTACCACAAGCCTAGGGCCGTCGCAAGTGATTTCTTCGATGATCGACCGCCCACACGCGACTCGTCTGTCTTTTCAAGGGGGGATATGGCACCATCATGGAGACACAGAGCTTCCACAGCACTGACTGACGAGCGACAGACAGCCACTAGCCAGGACGATTCAGCTGACACAACGCCAGGGGACAGCAAGTTGAATGTTATATTCTCCCAGTCACCTCCACCACGCACGTTTTCTGGACTGATCAATGGACCTCCGCTATCCCCCGGTAGGACGTCTCCGCCTGCGGCGGACGCTCATTCCTTGAATGTGGTTCCCACTCAAACGTCAGCATCTTCGACAATACCTTTGTCTCAGCGTTTGCCACGGGCAGCGGGATACCGTGAAGCCTCCATGTCAACTCTTGACGATACCATGTCAAGGATCAAGGGTGCCTTGGATGGCATGCAAGCTCATGATCTTACTAAAGAACCATCCCCACACCGCGCAGGCCCTTCCGATACTTCAGCAGAGGACAGACCTGCAGATAAGGTATCACCTGTGGCAGCGAAGATGGACCTCGTCAAGTCAGCGAAATGGCTCCCTCCGGCACTGCGATCGCGACTCACTACCCACGAAGCTTTGAACCAACCAGGTGCTTTTGACATCATCACTGTTGAGATTCTTGAATTCCCGCAGCAGCCTTGGAATAACTACGTGGTGAAGCTTCCTCATCGTTCGCGTCCTTTAGAGCCTCTATCCAGGAAGCAGGTACATCTCTCGAAATCTCCGCCTCTACATGTCCGCTGGGATATCTTGTCCTGGGACCCGCCTGTTGAAGGCATGAACCGGAAAGACTTGTCTTTGAACGATGTGCTGTTTCGCAAACCAATAATACTCAAGGGGAAATTCAGATATAAGGTCTTCTTGTCGCAGGGTAAACGGGCAAGCCCAGTAGCTGCTTCTCAAGTCGCTGACGATGCAAATCCACGAGTGCATCTTCCTGTGAGGCCTTCGATCGTTGGTCTCCCGGTTTCCGAACCTGCTGGGACTCGAGAGCTTCCATCATGGCGACAGAAGGCGGCTGTTCGCGGACCTAATCACCAGGACGTCTCCCGGAAGGAAAGCACTGGTCAACTTGAGACTGTGAGCTGTTCACCACCACCCGAAGCAGTCACCAGCCATGATGAGAGTGGCCTTGGGCTGAGAATTGGCGGGATCCCAACGTCTGTTGAGGGGACATCAAAGGCGAGGACTCAACCAAAGATGCCTGCTGGAACTGGCGTTGCATTCTATCGTGAATCACAGGTCGAAGCAGGCCAAACTGAATCTCCTGTGCGGTTCATCGTGACTAGCGAATTAGAGGATGGTCACGAAGACCAACCCCCTACGTCTTCAAAACACCGAATTCAGGTAATCACACCGCCTGAATCTTTGGTTGCCGACGCTCCCGCTGTATTCGCGACTCTTGACAAATCGTCCTCGGAATCAGTGAATGCGGTACCTGACAAGAGCGAATCTAAAAGTTCGGAAGGTTCGGTGAGGCTTGTTACATTGGTGATGCGCAGAGCATATGCTGACACTTTCCACATAACTTAGTCGGAGCCAACACCTTTGACCCCACCTTCGCAATCTTCGAAGTCTTGGGCCAAGCCTGCTGTTGCATTGAATGTAAAGGAGTCGCCATCACGAGCTCCTGATCCGGAACATCTGAAGTTTCTCTGGTCACAGTCGTCACCGAAAACCGAGCTGACGGGTGTTAATTCCCTTGAAGGTATCGGGGATGATCTCATACCTGTCCCGTTTACACTGCAAGAGGTCAAATCGGAAGACGGGGAAACTCCACCCCCGACTGTGCCCATCGGGCCAACCCGAATGTCACAGCACGAGGTCACTCGGGCGTTCCAACAGGTTCCATCACCTCCTGCCAATGCTTCGGCGCACAAAACAGGTGCTTCCTCGTTATCTACGATATCAAGTCCTCCAATATCGCGCAACAGTTATCCATTGCCACCCGCAAATGGCAGCATGCGTCCTGCGTATCCTCCATATGGATCCCCGATGTTGAGCCACTCCCCGGCACCGACCATAGTATATCCTCATGTCATGAGTTCAAGCCCAGGACCAGTACTGATGAACGGGTCATCACCACAATACGCTCACCCAGTTTGGATGTCTGTTCCAACTACTGCAGGACAGACTCCGAACACCATTATGCGGCCCTTGCCTTCACCATATCCTCCGTCGTATATGCCATACCCGCCACCTGGACCGGCGCCAGGGATGTATGCGTCACCCCCGCCAACGATGGTGCAACCCTCCCAGCCCCAACCGCGGCAGATGAACGGTCAGCAACATCGGGGCCGCAATCAATCGGTCATGAGTCCAGTCATGTCACATGCAGGTGTCTCTCACGCACATGTGCCCATGTACCCAGGCAGTCCTGTTCTTTTACACGCTCCTGTGATGCAAGTTCAGCCGGCGTACCCTTCACCTATGCCAGCTGGCCGAGGAGATGTGCGGGGTCCTTACCCTATGCACGCCATGCAAGTGATGCACCAGGCGCCTGTTCCCAGTCTCCATCCGCTCCCACCATCACATCATCCTGCTGGTTTTGCGCCCACACCACCTGTCCCTTATGCCCGACCCCCATGGTAGATCTTGTTCCTATGCATGTTTTCTATGTTCCTCATCAACTGCATTGGCCCAACGTTTTGTTTTCATTATGGTATTGTGTGCTCGTCATCTCTACTTTGCAATCACATTCTCGTTGTCTGTGTCTATTAGAGTCAGTGCGATGCTATATGTTCATTATAATGAAGCACTCTTATTTAAGTGGGACTAAGCTTGAAAACACGTCACGAGTTCTTCAATCAGACGATGTTTGATCGAGCATGCATTCGAGAGAAAGGGTAGGAGGTAAGCTAATTATGCACTACGACAGGGATCGATTAGGTAGACCAGAGACCACGCCCTTCAACCATAAACCGGATATAGCATAGAATAGCAAGTCAATTTCATCTCTAAAGATGTGTCCTCTTGTATAGGGTAGCAGACTGTGGATCTTTCGATAAGGTATACCCCGGGCATATATTGGACCGTCTATTGGGTTAAGCAGACGCCATCTGAACAGCCCGCTCCGCTGCATCATCTAAGCTGTCATAGGCCAAGATCTTCAGGCCAGACTGCCGAATCATCCTGGACAGGATTAAGACCGTGTTCAAACGTTTCACAGAGATGAACTTACTCCTTCGCCTCTTCCTCTTTCGTTCCCTTCAGACGAACGACCAATGGAACATTAACAGACAACTCCTGTGCTGCCTTGATAACACCCTCGGCGATGTAATCGCACCGCATTATACCTACAAAAGTCATGAATCCGTTATCGCGATAGATGGAAGATGGAACCTACCGCCAAAAATGTTGATAAATATACTCCGAACTTTGGGATCGGCCAAGATGATTTCGAACGCCTTCTTCACAGTCTCGGGCGTCGCACCTCTGCACGGGCTCATGTCATGTCGGAAAATTCAGAGCAGTCAGATGAACGCACCCTCCGACATCCAAAAAGTTTGCGGGGTTACCACCATGCAATGACAGAACATCCATAGTGGCCATAGCCAATCCCGCACCATTGACGAGACAACCGATGTTACCGTCAAGTTTGATGAAGCTGAGATTTGCCTTCTGAGCCTCAACTTCAGAAGGCTCTTCTTGTGAGATATCACGAAGCGCGAAGACTTCCTTCTGGCGGAACTCGGCATTATCGTCAAAGCCAAATTTGGCATCCATACTAAGATTCGTCACTATAAGTAGGCTATTCCCTTGAAAAAAAATTCTTACCACAGAACGTGACCATCGGCGGTCTCGCCGAGGGGGTTAATCTCAATCTGGGTGGCATCCTTGTCCTTAAAGATCCGGCACAGATTAACGAAGATGTCTGCAGCTTCTTCCTCGGCGCCCCGGGTCTTAAAACCCAGCTTTCCAGCGACACCAAGAGCAGCCTCTTTAGTAAGACCAGTTTCGAAGGGAATAGGCGTTGTAATGATGGCATCCGGGTCCTTGGCAGCGACCTCCTCGATGTTCATACCACCTTGCGCCGACGCAACAAGAACGATGCCTTGTGAGGTACGATCGTTGAGAACAGCAACGTAGTATTCGTGTACCGGGTCACGACGTTCCGCAAGCATGACCTTCCACAAGTCGTTCAGCCACATGCAGCGAAGGGCAAAAACGTGGTTCGCTCACAGCGTTACAGATACGGCCAGTAGCACCAGTCTGCTTGGTGATGAGCTTCGCACCCAGCATCTTGGTCGCAAAATCTCTCGCCTGTTCCGGTCTAGAAGCACCACCAGAAGTCAAGCTGAAAGTGATGTGCTGACGTATAATGTTCAACGCACGTTTCAACTAAGTGAACACCGCCCTGCAGGCCATTATCGAACTTGCCCTTGCCACGGCCGCCAGCGAGGACCTGCGCCTTGATGACGGCGCCATTATCTGATCAGCAAATTACTTCATAAACTGCAGACTCAGTGGATGGTTATAAGGACTAACTAAAAGTCTTCGCGAGCTTGTAAGCTTCCTCGGGAGACGTTGCCGCAACGCTTCTGGGGGTCGGGACGCCGTACTAGGCCGTATCAAGGTCATATACATCTGATGCATAGTGTACCAAAGATTGAAGGCATACCGAATTCAGCAGATTAACGGATTGGTATTCATGAATGGACAGGAAACGCTTCTGGCCCACAGATGCAGCCTGCAATGTGTATATCGATGAATACCGCAAAGAAAGTTGGAGGCGTATGATGCATACGCGGGCAAAGGTTCCTGCACGTCTAATGGAGACAAGCATTGATCAGAAGGTGGGGGAGAGATTGAGGGAGCTGAGTAGAGCTTTCCGACTCTTTCCTGTAGATGGGCACCTTCACGTGACTTTGATGACATGATTGGGCGAGCGCACGCGTCGCAATAACAGGCCAGACTCAAGTATTCGGCAAATATTATAGTACCGTAACAAATTTTCACGCTATCACGGCAGGACCGCTACGCAGCAGAGGTTATCGCTCCTACGGACCCAAACAACATCATGGACGAACTTTAGAAGCAGACGAGCAACTTCAGAGTGTGAGTACGGAAGTTGCGAGTTTCGTTAATAAATTCACAGCATCTTTTACTTAAGCAACTCACGAAGCGCCATATCTTCGCTATCACCCTCTTCTTGTGCGAGCTTCCTTAAGCTGCGGAGCCAATTAGATAACTCACAAGTTCAAAATTGAAAATTCGTAACTCATGCTCCGTGATCATTAGTGTATCTGTCATACATCTATTACGTAAACACCACAACCTGTTTATCTACGCGTCTTAAACGCTGCTGCTCACTTTCTGTGTCCACAACGACGACGACGGCTGACAAGTCTTCACATGTACATCCTGTCTCTCACCCGCCCGTTTCATTGAGGCTGGCGTGGGAATGTTCTGGGAGAAAAGAATTCTCACTTTGAGTGGGGACAGTCCAAATTAAAGGGGCTGTCCGCAATTGTGTGGAGAGACAAACATCCCTTATGGTATTGCGGTGTATCACTGATCTTACGTGCACATTCTGTTCATTAGATGTATTCAACTTTTGAGCCTCCGAGGAGTTGAGATAACTATTTATACTGGCCTCGCCCATGCCATGCGTAGTCTTGCGATATCGCAGTTCCGTGTTTGTAGAGTGAATCTGAAACGAACATCATCCGTGACACTCAAGCCGCGGGTATATAATTTCTGACGCGGTGAACCAGCATCGTCCCGGACATTGCCTTGCTACCCTATCTCTTCAATCCATGTTAACGCCCTTCTTGATACAGATGGCTCCTGAAACGGCGTTAGCGGCAATTAGCAATGGTCATTCCGAAGAGGAGGTACGAGGCTTGGAACAGTTGCTCGATGTTTCTACCAAAGTCCTTGAACAAGCTTTGGGCCTCCTCGACAACACACTCACCTCGGATGACCAGCTCACAGTGAGTTCGAAATTTTTGCCTGGATCCACTATAGGTATGCCTCTATTCCCGTGGTCTGCCTCTTATATATTATAATAATGGCACAGGCAAACACCTTCGTCACGCACGCGACCATTTCGCCCTTCTTCTTGACTGCGTGTCCTCGCCACCACCACACGTCCTTTCATATGACCTGAGGTCCAGGAACACCCCCATGGAATCTAGTCGTCAATCCGCGCGAGAAGCCATCAAAGAGACAATAGCGAGACTGGAGGTGGTGGTTCCAGAGGCCAAATTGAATGAACCACTGACCCTTAATGCCGTCACGCCTTATGAACAAACTTTCGTATCTACGTTCGGAAGAGAGGTACATTAGGCTGTCCTTATGTTGCTCTCTGAAGAAATGGCTAATCTGGTCTCAGCTATGGTTTGCCGGGTTGCATGCGGTCCACCATTGGTCTATGGTAAGCAAGCGCGTGTCCTCTTATCCATATACTCTCTCTAATGCTATACTAGGTTCGAGTCATTGCAGGAGAGCTTGTTGGTTCCTTCCTTGTCTTTCTGATATGGCCCGTCGCTAACACTTATATTGCACTGTGCGCAGCATTTGACCTTGGAAGACTCCTTTGGCTTTGCGCCTTCAACGTTAGTTCATCGCGGTACTGAGGCTCCGTTAGGGAAGGAAAAGGCGAAAATATAATAGACTTTTTTCGATACCAAGTCTATGCTTTGTTTTACTACAATAGCATGCGCCCATTAATTGTTTAGTGGAGGCGTATAATAGGGTTATCCATGGGCCGCTACTAGTAGTGAAGACTCGGGAGGTCACTGCCATTGCGACAACGAGCGGACCACTAAGTTGCTCAATTGATGAGAGACTACTCCGTGAACATTCGTTATCGTGCTTAAAATGATCCTTTGTCTGTGGCCATAGGGCTGTTCTGTCAAACAAGTCTGGGACCATTCAATGTTCAACTACGTCCAACCTCACAGTAGTCGTATGACGTCTACGTAAGTCAGTGGAAACGGAACGTTGATTACCACGTGGCTGGTGTCTTCGTCCTCAGCGAAGTGGTTTGGTGCCGTCATCAAACAACTTAGCCTTGGTAGACTATTTCCGAAGCTCACCGCAATAATCCTCGACGGGTCTGCTTCCTTGAACAATGCCAGGAGAGATGTTTGAGATTGAAGGAGAGAGTAGGAAGCGTGTCGTATGCCTTTTCCATCGTCATGTGTTGTTCACCGGGTAACCCCACTGTTACTGCACAGTGCTATTTCTTTGATTCAGATGTCGGCGGCTTTCATTATGGCCCTGGTCACCCGTATGTATCCTTCTGCCCAACGTACCCAACAATTCTAACTGAGATGCAACTTACAACCTTTCTATCTAGGATGAAACCTACACGAATAAGGATGTGTCATTCCTTGGTTATGAACTATGGCCTTTACAGGAAAATGGAGATCTTCGTGAGTATGCCCTACTCATTGAGCACTGTGTAGTTGTCCTTGTCAAAATATTTGGCGTCTACTAATCTCATACTGTCAATAGCGAGCGAAACCTGCTACGAAGCGCGAAATGACACAATTCCACTCAGATGAATACGTCGAGTTCCTAAGTAGAATAACACCCAGTAACATGAACGCTTTCATCAAGGAACAGCACAAATGTACTCTTGACCAACAAGCGTTTTCTATGTGCACTAATTGCTCCGTTTAAGGCAATGTTGGCGACGATTGTCCAGTTTTCGACGGTCTATTTGACTATTGTTCTATATCTGCAGGAGGGTCTATGGGTTCGGATACGTCCTCTCGTCCAAGTTTGTTTTTTCTCCTGATGCCTCTGAGTTTAGAGGGCGCAGCCCGATTAAGTCGGGACAAGTGCGATATCGCCATTAACTGGGCGGGCGGACTGCATCATGCCAAAAAAAGCGAAGCAAGTGGTTTCTGCTACGTCAATGGTATGGTTATTAATTTACCGTTATTGGACCACGCATACTCATATACATACTATATCCTTAGATATTGTCCTTGGGATCTTAGAGCTGCTGCGGTAAGTTGATGCTTTGAGTTCCATCATCATCATTATCATCATCATCATCATCACGTGGTGGCTTGACGTGTTCCCCTAACAGCTACCATACAAGAGTTTTGTACATTGATATTGACGTCCACCATGGAGACGGAGTTGAAGAAGCTTTCTACACCACCGATAGGGTCATGACAGTTAGCTTTCACAAGTATGGAGAGTACTTCCCTGGAACTGGAGAGTTAAGGGTGAGTCCGCTCGAAGAATTCTGTGGCGTACTGGTCTGACTGAGGACTAGGACGTCGGCATCGGAAAGGGAAAGTATTATGCCTTAAACTTTCCCCTGCGAGATGGCATCAATGATGAAAATTATAAGAGTGTTTTCGAGCCAGTCAGTCAACTTGCACTTACGGAACTCATTCACTAATTACGGCTTGCATACAGGTAATCCGACAAGTAATGGAATCTTATGACCCTGCAGCTGTCGTTCTACAATGTGGGACGGACTCACTTGCTGGCGACAAACTTGGCTGCTTGAATCTATCGATGCGAGGTTTGTACAACGAGCATGCAGCCTCGATGTTTTCTCATAAATATCTAGGTCATGCCAACTGCGTCAAATTCGTGAAGTCTTTCAACAAGCCACTGCTTCTCCTCGGTGGAGGAGGCTACACTATGCGAAATGTCAGCAGGGCCTGGGCGTATGAGACAGGCCTGGCCACCGGGGTTGAGCTTGGGCCAGGTAAACCAACCGAGAACTTTTCCTTTACTCTTTCGTTCACCGTGATCTACAGAAATCCCCGTAAATGAGTACTATGAGTACTTTGGACCGGATTATCAACTGGATGTGAAGTCCTCCAACACAGAGGATATGAATACACCCGCTTACTTGGAGCGAGTGAAGAGCATTGTTATGGAACATCTGCGAAATGTCGGCGGTCCTCCCAGCGTTCAAATGATGGGTAGGTATCGACACGATTTATTCTGCAGCATCCGCTGAATGTGACAGTTAGATATTCCCTCTCTAAACATCGATGGACAAATGGATGATATGAATCAAGATGAAGATTTGGTCGATCCTGATGAACGTCGACCACAAGGCATGCTCGACCGTCGTGTGCAAGCAGTGGGCGAGCTGTCGGATTCTGATGACGAAGACGAAGGCGGTCGGCGAGATCATGCATCCCACCGTGATCGTGATTCGTCAAGCTCAAACGGAAGCCGAACTGGACGTAGGTTCGGAATGGGTGTCGGAATTATGACTGCACCTGGCCCCGCGTCTACGCACGGGGCTGGGCCAAGCGGTCACACCACGCTCGCACCCCCACTGGCGCGAATGGAAGTGGACAAGGCATACTCCGCTGGGGAGGTGGACTCTGGGGCAGCCTCAACATGTGGCGACGGGGTCAGTCGTGGTTCTCCTGACCAAGCGGGAGCAATAGGAGAAGAGCTGCATATGTCCGACTCGAGGAACGGTCACTGAGTCGGTATCTGCCAGTCCCTGCTAGTAGCAGTGGCGTCCTGTTGTGTAGTTTTGTGTGTTGTGTAGTTATGTGTTCTTCGCTCGGAATTCATAGCGAAGGTGTAGCACAATGTGGGGACTGCCCCATTTCGTTTCAGATGCAGATGCAGTTCGATGGTGGTATAAGTAAGGTCTGTAAAGCAAAACGTCATGCCAATTGAGACGCGTCACGCTTTGTCAGCCTCTGTGACGTCTGAAAGCCAGAACGTAGTCGAGGACACCAACACGGTCCCTTCTGACTGTAGGGTTCAGTATCCCGAATTCCATTGTCTGTGACCCGTTACTCGATCGTGCCTCATTGCTAGGTAATGTCAGAATCGGGTCCAAGCGCACGATGTCGTACTCCTCCACGGTCAGAGTGGGGAGATGCTGGTTTGTCACTCACCCCGGAGCAGACGAAACGGATAGAGCTCAACCGTTTAAGAGGTACTTTGACATTTCTTCTGAAATAAGGCCTTGGATCGTCAACCCCGTTTTCCTACGTAGCCAAAGCCAGACAACGTGAAAGAGAGGAGACAATATCTTCATCCTCAGTGCCGAATGCCCATAACAAGAGATCAATTGGCGTGATATCGGCCTTGTCTAATTCGCCTACGGCACCATCGAAGGACCAACCATCGAAACTGAAGAGAGACTCGCGACTAGGGAAGTACTTCGACTATGACCTCTCGAAAATGGTCAATTCCAAGGGTGGCTTCCTGGTAGAAGACGACAAAGAGGTGAAGGAGGACGAGAGGACAAAGCAGCGAGAACGTGAAAGAGAGCTTGCAATGCGTACCTTGGATCCACGTAAGTAGTAGTCCTGCAGTAGCTATACTTCACTTTAACATCACTTGTTCAGCTATCTTCCTGGATTCAAACCGCAACCCTAAATGCAGTGACTGTGGGTCAATTGATATCGATCAGACCTATAGGAAGGTCTTTCGCTGCCTCGTTTGCAATATATGTAAGAACGAGTATCCGGAGAAGTACAGTCTACTGACAAAGACAGAATGCAAAGAGGTGAGCTGTCTACCTTTGGAGGTGGCACAATTATACCGATCACCGTTCAGGATTATCTCTTGACAGACTGTAAGTGCAAAGCCTCTCCTTTAAGATACCGCTTTAACAACTGTGATAGCTGAGCTCCGCGACGAAGAGCTTCTCCCTCATATCCTGAAGGCCAATCCCCACAAATCCACGTTCGCTAACATGATGCTATTCTGTCGATTTCAAGTTGAGGCTTTTTCGTGGAAGAAGTGGGGTTCGCCAGAGGCGCTCGATGAGGAGTGGGCGAAGCGCATGGCAGAAAAGAAGAAGAAAAAGGACAAGAAATTTGAGCAAGGCCTGAAAGAGTTGCGGAAACGGACTAAAGAAGGCCTTTGGCAGAAGCGCAAGGATGCTGAGCACAAGCATATCTTTAACCAACCTCAGACTGACGAAGACGGTATCGGACAGCAAGTGTGCGTGGAATGTGGATTTTCTATAGAAATCGAGGAATTCTAGGCACGTTTGCTCACTTTTTTAAAATTATTTCTACTCCGATCCCGTAATACCTGTATGGTGCCATGTATGAAGTCGCCTTGCCTATCTTCGCCAACAACCCATGCATCGCATAGTGAAGTACAAAGCACCTGACGACTCGTCTCACATTATGGTTCAGGTACGGAAATCCTGTCCACTATATCGTCATTGTACAAGTGCATTGACAACAACTTGCACCGCCTTGGATGCACATAGTTCCCTTTTCATCATGAAGGTATGATAGTTTGGTCTTCGTCTTTCAAATATAAAAAGCTTGAATAGTAATGCCAAGAGCGACCTGCCGGAAATTATACTTGTACAGTACTGTAAATACAACCAAACCGAATAAGAAACGACGATGATTGTGCTGCGTTCGCAAGGAATCACAACATTGACTCGAATTTTAGATAACTGTTCCCTGAGCCCCGTGATAGGAGTATGATATCATTGCACTCATCCATTGGGAATAGACTTTTATTGCAACTGAGGTAACTTTGTGTAGCCCGCATGCAACGGCGCCCGTGCGCAACATCGAACATTCAGGGCTGCAATTAATTGCTGTTTGGGGTGTCGCATGTAAACGGGAAGCATGAATCAGTTGAGAATTACAACATGGCGCATTTTGTGAACATGGATGAGAATATCTCATGCAGAGAAGCACCTCCGACTAAACCATATATCAGGTAAAAATCGAGTGTGAATAGGGGAATGGTGAAACAGTGCGTAGACAATGCAGGGGGAGGACCAATGCGTGAATGCGATGCGGTAGATAGATAGCTATAATCGCCTCAGTTCTTCCGACGGTATGAGCTCCCTGCAAACAAAAGCAAAAGGTGAACCTCATATCTTCAACAATGAAGGAGGAAGCATGCTTACCCTCAGTCAACCGCGCCTTACCACCCGTAGGCTGGCACAGCACGCTGGCACATCCGCTGCACAATACTACTGTCTGTGCATGTGAGAAAACAGTCGTAATGGTGAAGCATCCTGCACAGCCAAGAAATTCAGCACATGATGTCGAGAACTAAAAGAAGCAATTAACCTGGGCACTTGACATCCATGAAATAGGAATTTGGCGATTGCACAAGACGCTTGAGCTTGTGTCTCCGCTTTTCTGCCTCAATAGACGGGTTAAGGAGATCAACGGCCAGAGTCTGGAAATGACATTTGTCTGGACGAGTGAGACTGGGGAGCAGAAGAGATACAAACCATGTTGAAACGATGAAACTTTTGTGGTGCTACTTGCTAGCTGTTGAACGGGCTTTTGGAGAACGCGCTTGAGCGGCAGATGGAAATGTTGACCTGCGTTTTGTGATGAGGGAAGGAAGGTTTAAGTTGTAGCGGCGTTTTAATTAGTGTGGCTGATTCCAGTACTGTTATGCCGTAAACGTGGTTCCGGAATCCGGTGGCGCTTTCACGACTCACCATGAGTACAGCAGTACTTACCGTGCAGTAATGGCACCGCAACTGTATGTCAAGCCATACGTTGTGCGGAATTTTATTGTGCAAACCTTTCGAGTCATGCTGAAACGTCTAATAAAGAAATGACTGCAATAGTGCTGGCATGAGCTTAACGCCTCGCGATCAGTGGAAGCGGTTGACATGAAGTCTCTCGCTGATCATGAAAGTTTGAATTGTTTCACGAAACCTCGACGCTCTCACCAACAACTGAAGGACGCTTAGAGTGGTGACGTTCAGTAATCTCAATATTTCGAGGTTTTCCGGAATCGGCTGAATGTGGCTCCCCAATTAAGTCGTGTATCATTGTGATTCCAGTTGCATACCTAATGACTCTGAGACCCCTAAATTCTGAGAATCACTCATATTGTAACGAAGCATCAATTGCATCTCAGGGATGGCACGATTAAGCCTGACACAACCTGCATTCTGAATCAATGTCAACGGAATTATGGTCAGGATCAAGTTGGACAATAGCAAGTGACGCCGACCAAGGGCATCAACCGACTAGAAGGAGCTTCTGTGGGTATACTTGGGGAAGGTAAATACAGACGGTAGTGGTAATCGTAACACGGGGTACAAGGGGAGTTGAGTCTATTGTTAAGAACACCCACACGATCACATGACAGGGCCAGACCGCGGCATTGTGGCCGAGAAAGGAAAATGCGAGTTATGCCTTTGTTCTTCTGAACGTCAACCCTCACTTGCTTTTGTTCTCTCCTCGCGACTTCCTCACTGCCATTGTTTCTGCCATTGCCGCCCATGTGACCACTCGCATATAAGTACTCCCTCCTCTCCTCCATTATCTTACCAGAGTTTCGATCCACAGCCGGCTTCTCTTAATTTCACCGCAGT
>QLPM01002116.1:3395-16339 GCA_003314695.1 Albatrellus sp. MG142
AAACACTGATAAAGCCTCATGCACTTCCCATGGTGTGTTATTCTCCCAGCTGAGACCAGTTACAGCCCTTCAACGAAGCTTAGACTTCGCTTGCCGCACGCGCCATTGATGCTATGGACGACGATGCGACACGTGCAGACGTTCGTGCTTCCTTGTTAGAGTATCTTGACACCGATACTGTGTGGTACGCCATTATGTCAACACCATGTCGTCCATAATTCTTACCAAGCTCACCAGTTTTTACCAAGATTATCCACCCCCTCTGGTTCGACTACAAAAAGAGCATTGGGATCCCCTTCTAGACTGGGTCCGCGCCGAGTTTGAAGTAGATATCATGACCTCAGATTCCGTACTATACAGTTCACAGCCTGAAGCGACAAAACAAAAGCTCGATCAGGTCCTGAGCAAATTTGATCGGTGGCAGATGGCAGGTCAGTGACATACCTCCTAAACTATACTATGTCAGAAAAATAGTTGGTCCAACATCTCTACTCCTCGGTTTAGCGATGGAACGCGCGACTTATACAACTAAATCTTTCCTCATTGCGCTCGCACTTGTGCACAAGCGACTCACAGCGGAGCAGGCAGCGCTGGCAGCTCAGGTTGAGGTCTCTAGCCAGATAGAACGATGGGGCGAAGTAGAAGATTGTGAGGACGTCATCTCTCCTCTCAAACATCAAGAAGTCACAACTAACCATGTTCGTATAGCTCATGACGTTGACTTCCATGACGTCCGGCGGCACCTCGGCGGCGCAGCATGTCTTCTAAGTGATCTGTAATAACCACGTTGCGTTGTTGATCACAACATTTTGGAAAACGGTCACATTTATCGCCTGTTTGTGTTGCCTCGCGCCAACACTCTGTCCGCCTAATTGGTAGTTACAGGTACTTTCAGCCGACAAGTCCTAGACTGCGGAACCGATGACTACTCTGAATTATGCATTTCGCTATGCATGGATGGCTGATATAACGGTGTTTGAATGCAAACTAGTGAAGATTCAAAGTTATTGTACACCGCGATCCGCCGTCAGTTAACAGCTCAATCAAGATAGCGATGGAGTGTAGGCAAGGTGCAACAACTCAAGCAGGACAATAGGGTACGAACATACTGAATTAATGCATGAACGATAGTCTTCCCACGGATAGTTCAACATCCTCCAGTTTGAACATTAGTTAGATCGGAGTTCTCAGGTCTAAATGATGGGTGCTAGAATCGAGCTTGTGAACTCGATGTGCCAAACAGGTTCAGTATGAGTTATAGCAGTTGCAGTACACCGTCGAGCCTGAGTGACTGTAACAACAGTGCCAGTGAATGCTCAACTCCATATAACAGAACGGTGGCTGTAGTGCCCGTATAAAGATGAATCGATGAAGATGAATCAAGTCGATAAGTTAGCTGCCCAAAATTTCCAGAAGGATTCTGCATGGCGATCATCTACGGGGACATCCAAGAGTCACAGACACTGATATACGCAGGCGGACTGACATGGAGCTACAAGCCCGGAGACAAGAAAAGTGCCCGAGTCATAGCCTATAGTCTACTTGCTGTAAGTGAGGTTTTCCATTCCGGGATCAAAGCCTTTTGGAAAAACTTGTCGAACATTAATGTTGATTCGAGCAGTTTCAAGATAGTCCGCGTAAGGTGCCCAGTCATCCTTCGCACTTCCGTTCTGAATGAACTTCAGGTGGCTAGGTAGAGTACTCTCTAGTATTCGTGGTACGCCTAGAAAGGTACATCGATCAGCGGTAAGAATATAGGCAATATCCTTCAGTGAGTATACCGTGATATGCTCGCCTGCATGCGGGTCCCGACATGATAACCACGTCCCCAGAGCGAAGTAAAATCGACACTGGCTCAACATCACGGCTGTTACCGCCAATAAGAAAGACAGCTGCATTACCCAGACTGTGGTTACAAAGCGTACCATGAGTTGCGGTGCAAAACAGACGGCATGAGAAAATACTTGCGAAATTGACACTAAGGGAGATGTTGCACACACTTCGGAGCGGTCAACATGGCCCATCAGAGTGTCCTTCAATTGATAGAAGTTGACAATTCCAGCGTCCGGCTCTACAGAACATTTTGAATTCAATGCAGCACCGTGTGTAACATGAATGGACGCACCATAGCCATCAGACCAGGATCTCCATCCTGGCTCATTATTCCCCCATGAATCGAAGTCATCATCTTCGAATACTTCTTCCCAAGGTACATCCTCCACAGCCTCCTTACATAGGTCCCTCACACCTCTGCCTACAGCTTGCTTTCCCTTACTGAAATCATATTGCTTCGTACCCCAGTGATAGAACCAGCCTATATTCGCCCATCGGAGCTTTGGGATGAGAGCGGATACAGCTAGGGGTGTAACAGAAAGAGAAGGTGCAGAAAGCGGCTTCGGCGTGTTTGCTAGCATATCGTAAGTTGAAGGGGATGCGGGAGCGTTGGATATTAGTTTACGGGGCCCGGAAGGTTCCACGATCACAGACGGGGAAGCCTCTAGCAAAATAGCGCGGGGAGAAATAATATCCTCCTCGAGATCATGGCGAAGAGATTGGATATAGGAGTTCCAGATACCTGTCTCAGGTAGGACGTAGTGCGTGTCGAGATTTGTTTCATTAGGATGACATGCTTGCTCGCAGAGCGACCAGCGCACAAGATCTCGTTGCTTCTCATTAGATAGATATGACGGGAGAAGCACTAAGCCTAACATGTGTTTAAAAGCACCATTACATGCAGAAGATGTTGTTAAACACCCCTCTCATGTGCAAAAATGAGGCACACACCAGGGATGCCAGGTACAGTATAAGCCCGTCTGTCTTCGCTGTGGCGATCCTTCAGCTGTATTTCGTGTAAGACCACTGTATTAGCACAGCCTCTCCAACCACCTTCCGCTATCTCGCTCTGCCTCGCATCATTTAACAGAGATAAATCAAGCACATCGGATAGATCGGGCGGAGGGAAGCGGGACTTGTACTTTTTCTCGGCTGCTCTAAATGACGACCAATTTGCATCTACAACCTCCCTGTTCTTCGTAGTCTTATAATGCTGTCTCCGTGCCCTTTTGTATGCGGAACTGGACGGGTCGAGGATATGAATCGCGGTTGTTGGGGATGCGGAAGGCATGCCAGTGATCACGGTGTTAACGTAACATCGTCACGGCTTGCATGGGGCCAAACAGCAACCAAACACGGCTTCCTTTCTGAAGTCCGTGCCGCTGGGTTGCGTCTGTCATTTCAAGTTCCTTACTTTTTCTGTTCCGCGACAAAGCGGGTCTTGTCTTTCTTATGTCTGTATGGTTGCCCCGCTCACCACCCTCTCTCCTCGTCCGCCATGTGTTCCCGCAACGACATATTCTACTACACGCCCGTATAATCGCCCACCACCGTAATCTTCCACCGGGTCCGTCAGCGGTGGCGGTTTCACATGCGCTTTCAGTGCGCTGCCAGGGCATCAGCACCAAGCCATCTGTTCATGAAAGCTCGAGTGCGGTGGCTAACCTGTCGACCTCATCGCAGGCCAAGCCGTCTCCACCAGCCCCCAAAGACGATAGTCCGAAGGATCCTGTGCTCAGCCGGGCATGGAAAAAGGTCAAGCACGAAGCGCAACACTATTGGCACGGCTCAAAGTTGCTTGCCAAGGAGGTGCGCATCTCTGCGAGGCTGCAATGGAAAATCTTGCACGGCGAGAGCTTGACTCGCAGAGAGCGTCGACAGGTATGGATTTCCACGCTCACTGCGTTACTTAACTCGTGACCACATATGCACTGTATGTAGCTGAAACGCACGACCCAAGACTTGTTGAGGCTTATTCCATTCGCTGTGTTCGTGATCGTGCCATTCATGGAGTTCCTACTTCCCGTTGCGCTCAAGCTATTCCCGAACATGCTGCCCTCTACCTTTGTGGACAAGTACGCTGCCGTATGTCATCACATCCCAGTTACAGAGCAGCATCCACTATAACAGGTATTTAACTGTGTAGGAAGAGAAGGCTCGTAAGCTCCTGCGCGTTAGGCTGGAGATGGCGAAGTTTCTGCAAGAGACATTGCGTGAATCCGGGCTAAAGGCCAACGCTCATATTGTTGGTACCGACACTTTCAAGGACTTCTTCCGAAAGGTGGGTTTATTTTGATGAATTACCATTTCTCTAAACCAGTGCCACTAGGTTCGGTCCACTGGCGAGAAACCTTCAACACAAGACGTCATCAACGTCGCAAAACTCTTCGACGATGACCTCACTCTCGACAATCTCTCACGGCCACAGCTTGTCTCAATGTGCCGGTACATGGGCCTTAATGCGTTCGGCACGGATAACTTCCTGCGCGGCGCGATCCGCTCACGGCTATTGCAGTTAAGACGTGATGACCAGATGATTGATTCAGAAGGGGTTGAAGAACTCAGCACGAGCGAGCTCCAAGCGGCTTGTGCAAGCCGCGGGATCCGAACATTCGGCGTCAGCCCCGCACGTCTTCGCGAGGAGCTGTCCACGTGGATCTCGCTTCATCTCCACAACCGGGTGTCTGGCGTCTTGCTCATCCTTGGGCGTGCGTTCTACTTTGACAGAACGCCAGGCGAGGGAGAGAGCGGACAGACAACGGTCACCAAAAGTTTAGAGCACGTGTTAAGTGGGCTGCCAGACAATCTGGTGCGTATTTACTGGCTCGCGTTGTGACTGGAGCTAGCAATTGACGTGGGATAATCTAGCTGAGCGAGGCGGAGCTGGAAGTTGACTCTGAAAAAGCTTCGTACAAGCAGAAGCTTGAGGTTTTGCAGCAGCAAGAAGAGCTCATCGAGGACGAAGAGGAGCAGGAGCAGAAGGAGGAAGATGCACGCCGCGCGAAGAAAGAGGCAGAAGAGCGCGCTAAGGCTGAGGAGGAGGCGCGTCTTGCCGAATCGCTCTTACCTGATTCGGAGGTATACTCCTGATCTTGTGGATGGTGGATCTTGACTGAACGTATCATCTGCCGTAGTTGCACCCTGAGCGATTGGAGGGTGAGGATGCTCGCATGACGACAGAGCAGCTCAATGAGCTCGGCGAAGCGCTGTCCGTTTTATCTACGAAGTCGAGCGTCCTCAAGGAGCGCGACGAGTTGCGTGCGCTGATGGAAGAGAACTCACAAGCAGAGGAGGTTCGTGTTGCCTTACTATTCTTTGTCGATGTATGCTGAATTGACTTGGCTATACAGGATCCCGGGTCGCCATCCGCAGCTCTCGTCAAGCGCATTCGCAGCATGCTTACCAAGATTGATACCCAGCTGGAGGAGTACGATGCACGCGTGGGTAACTCGTTGCAGATGATTTCATGCGACCCGCAGGGCCGCATCCCCATTCGGGACCTCAAGACGGCACTGGCAGTCATCAAGCACAAGCCTGAAGAGGACGTTGTCCAGAACGTGATCGACAAACTCGACGTCGATAAGGATGGCTATGTTGAGCTCGAGCACGTCCTTGGGCTCGCGCGTGAGGAGGGTCTCGGTAAGCCTGGCTCCAATGTTAAGCGTGTTCGACGCTTACCTCTGATTGCTCTTCCCCTAGGCATCGTTATCGATGGAGAGGCGCAGTCCATCATTGGACAGGGGAGAGAGATCAAGGACTCGCGGCCGCGGAAGGAGGATATCGTACAAGAGTGATCACGCATAATCATTACCTTCTACCCATATTTCTAGACATTTACATACGCTCCGCTCATAAATCACTGGCAGCACTAGACTCATTGAATCTTTTATAATGCATCCAAGCATGGGGTATCATTCTGCGAATTTAAGCCGTGACCACCTTGAGGCGACAATACCGATAGCAAAGCAATATTACGCAAAGCAACATTCCCATTCCCGATCCCAGTGCCCGGAATATCCAAGATTTTGCGGTGTCTGCCGTGAGGCGCCCCCCCCCCTGGCCGCACGCCCGGCCACCAATAAGCACATCATCTACAACCAGCTTGTCTCACTGATTCTCATTCTCCTCGCGCACACCCTTCTCCTTGCGCCGAGCTTTTGTCGGCCGTGCGGGAGGCTTGGGGGGCTTTTCGGGCGGCTGCACCGCCTGCTGCACCTCCTCGGCGTCGTCGTCGTCCGAGAGCTCTGCCCACCATCGCCCGGCCTGGAGGCCTAGGACGCCGGTGAGCGCGACGCTGCACACGAGGTGAGAGGACGCGAGCTCGAGCGTCCGCATGCGCAGCGCGGAAGGGAAGGCGTCCGTGACTGCGTGCGCGGGGATCGTGGAGAAGTTGGCGAACACATCTGCGCGGCGGACGTGCTGTCAGCTGCTGCGGGTCAGGCGCAGGGTCAGTAGAGACGCACTGGGGAGAACAGAGTAGGTGTACACGACCACGGCAGTTGCGTAGAGGACTGGGCAGCGCGGGCGGTGAGGACGGTAAAAGCAGACGGGAGAAAGACGGCTCACAGATGCTGCCACCGTCGAACATGAGGTTGCCAGCTTCACCGTCGCGCAGGCTCCAGAGGATGGTGGTTGCGCCGAGCGCTACCACTACGGAGAGAAAGTAGCCGAAATAGAGATGGCCTTTTGTAAGGATGTTGTAGTAGGAGGCTGCGATCCAGAGGTTATCATCCCTGATCGAGGACTTCCAGAGAGTGAGGGAGTCGGCGATCCAGTGGGTGAAGAGCAGACCTATACCGAGATACGGTGAACGTCATGAGGCGGGTGAAAGACGGGGAGATGTGCAGACCAAGGAGAAAGGAGGTTACACAAATGACTACGCTGAGTCGTAAGGCCATAGGGAGAGGAGAGCCGCGGGTGCTCTGACGACAACCTTGAAACCCGAAGAATGGGTGCTGAGCACTATCACTGGCAGTACTTGATCGGCCGCGCGTGGCACGGTGTTTGGTGTCTTAAACCCGATGCCCTTGACAATGCGCCACAGTACGGACTATATTCCCAACTTCCCAAAGATTGCATAGCTACACCATGTTCATTATCCAGTTCGTTAGAATTCCGGCATCGGTATTAATATTCGTCCTGTGTTTTCGATCACAGATGCTGTCTTTGAATGCGTCGACGTACGAAGCCCTTCGGAAGTAACGTACTCGGAATCACATCATTATGTGCGACCCGTCTAGGTGTCTGGAAGAAGTACAGCTCGGTATGGTAAATGAACTACAACTGCGTCTAGGAATGATTCTTTGCATATACTAATAATTTCTTGAAATCAAGCACCACGAGTCGATTAGAGATAGTCACCAACACAACTTGATCCCGCAAAATAACGGTATTCCTGTCGATCGGCGGATCTTGTAGACGTCTGTTATGCTAGTGGAAGGCAACACACTCGCCGCTGGCCATCCTCAAACTTCAACAAACTCTCCGGGGAGAGGGCGGCACAAGGTCATCTGCGGCGCACGGTGGGCAGTGCTGTGAGGGTATGAGGAAGAGGCCATGGTCCGTGACGATCTATCTGTGGTTATCGGAAAGGGCAGAATGTCGTGCTATGCAACTCTATTCAAGACCAGGTGGACCATACTGAATAACTTGTTCACCTGAGATAGCATGCCAAAATGGCCCCCTCCCAGCCATACGACCAAGTCGTTCTGTGGAAAAAATGCATGTGACGGACCAATTCCTGGACTCTTGATGTCCAAACACAGATACAACTATCCGGGTCCAAGTGTTTTAATTTCGCGCCGGTCATTCCCAATTACGACCGCACCAAGAAGACGCAAATTCGTGCGTATGAACTATCCGTGACTTCTTCCTTTCAAAATTCTTCGTTACCAGTACGCGATAGCGATAATGAGCAGCAGTATCCCCCGAAACGGGCAAGCTCTATGACTGACATGACTGCTTTAGGTGCCGGGGTACTTCGCCCCTCTCAGAAGTCGCGGGGGGCCTTTTTTCTACTAGTGGTTCGATGTCCCGAACCAATGGCAGGTCAATCACGTCCTCGTGCAGCCAATGGCGTTGCGATGCAGTGGCGTTTCATACCATCGTCGCCGCTCGCTGAGTCGCCTTCGCTAGCCTGGCGCTTAGCACAAGGGGAAGACGCTTGTCGGATGCATCATGGCCGCCTTTTGACGAAGCTACTTGCTGCTTGATGACGACAGCTTGCGTCCAAGGCGCGATATGGATCCCAGGACATATGTTCTGGACGAGGATGCCTCCGGGCGTCATATGGTAGAGTGGTCAGGAGAATCCGGTGACGATTCAGACTAGAAGCTTCAATTTGAGTCTTTTCAGGAGCGGTTCTCATATAAGTCTAAGGGCAAACGAGGTCAAGGCCAGGCCTACCGGTTCAAAAAAAGGGAAGTAGGGAAGTGGGCCCTAGTGGGTAGATATAGTACACCGCTCTAAATGTCTCCAGACGCCTCACTTACCGGTGCGTACTTCAAGCAACGCTCGGATTTCTCATTTGCGATACACGTTTCGAGTTGAGGCCGGAGATTTGGAGCAATCTTCTGCACATACATCTCCGTACACTGACATTCCTCTCTCCATAGCCAATCTGGCCTCCACCACAATCACACCTGCTATGAACCTCTCACGTATATTCCATGTCGCTTGGCCAATGCCCACCTTGTTCTGCCCGCGGGAACCCCCTGTATCTGACTCGATCACTATGCCCCCTCTGTTCCGGCCGCCCTGCCACCCAGCCCTCCCATACCATTCACCACCACTGTGCCTCTGTGCTGCATGGCGATGTGCTCAGCCCGTGTCCAACATTAAAGTGGACAACTAATCACCTGAAGATCACATGCCTACCAGCCTGAGTTCAATCGAGCGGTGTCAGATACGTCCGATGTTGCTGCAGCACAACCCGTGCGCAGACACAGCGGCAGCACCAGACTAACATTGATCCTAAACGGAATCCCGCGTCAGTACCGCGGACACAATCTATAGCGTCCGACTGCCGTACATTATCAATGGGTTTGCGCTATTAGGTCGCTGCTTTCACCATGCAATCGCGCACACTATGCCCTTCGCCTGAGAGATAAATCTACGTGCCGGGGCTGTCGGTGTCAGTATAATTGCAGTGAGTGGCATCTCTCCGCAGAGTTCGGGGTAACAGGAGCTAGGAGGCTGCGATCGCGATCGCGACCCAGAAGCCGAGCACGCTCGCCCAGCAGCGTTCTGAATGTAGTTGACTCGGAAGTGGTTTATCCGACTTGCATAAATCATCTTTTGTACATGACAGTAAGTTTGCCACATATTGCATGAGTTCACAACGCACGATGCATAACTTCGTGTTCTGGAAAGAACAGAGCGGGCACTCGTTACTTCCATAGCCATCCGATGGCACATAGATATGACACTGCATAGAATCCCCGGCCGCGCAACAGACGTTATGCCTTATATGCCAGTCAATTGAACTATCATACGTGCAATTACTTTCATATCTGGCTTTTCAGGTTCATTTCAGACTCATGCACCCTATTTTGCTCCGGAGGAAATCATCTCACGCCCACTGGATTCTGTGTTTACGAATTATCCTTCTCCTATCTGAAAGTTGCACAAATGACACAAACCCTTTTTGTATTGGCTACATATGTTAAGAATCCACCGGGACCCAGCAGGAATCCGAAGTCACCGTCACTGGATATTGTCACAAACATCACGGGATCAAGATCACAAAGATGAAAGAATGAAAGTGCATAACTTACGACAGACTACACCCGACAGAATGGAAATGAAAACATCTTGTGTACTTAGAACATATATAATTGCATGTTATAACAACAGGGTTGACCCAAAGGAATGACACAGGACAAAGATGCTTTTTATTCAGGAGAGAATGACGAGCTAACTAAGTACCCATAACAAATAGGGGTTTGGTTAAAGCATGGTAAACAAATGACGAACAACAGTGGAGACAAATTGTAATTCGAAAAGGTTTGCACGTGTCGGCTTGCAGTTCCAACATTGCATGCTAGGGCTATACGGGGAAGGTAAAGCTGAGGATATGGGTGCGAGGAGCGAAATAGCAAGAAAGGTGTCAGTGAGTTTCTTGAGGAGAATGCTGCTGGGGGGCTGGGGATTGATGCGTTTTCAAGCACTGTTGTCGTTGCCAGCCAGGTATGCCTGCTGGGGCGCGTCTGCGTCATTCCACGGTGTAACGACGATGTCGCTGTAGGGTGCCACAGAGTGGGTGGCTGCAGCTGGTAGCATGTCTCCGCGCGGCGACTCCAAGACCGATGACGACAGAATAGAATGCCTAGGCGGGCACGACATGCCCAGGACGTCGTCGAGCACGCAATCGAACTCGCCGACATCGATCGACACGGACAACCTATGGGAGACCGCACCACAGTCCAGGTTGCGCGCATTGAAGTTCGGAATCGGTTTGCCACAGCGGCTTATGGATGACTTCTTTGGGGACTCGAGGTGGGACCTGGGGAAATGGTCGGGTACGAATGAGTGTCCGAACTCCGGGGGAGTAGGCTAGTGTGGATGGATACATACGGGGCGGGGCCAGTCGAGCTCTTTCGCTCATTGCCGCGTATCCGAAGACGGCTGGGGATGTACATGTATGCGAGGCGGTAGTGCTTGCGTGACTCGTCGGAAAAGCCAAATAGCATGAAGAAGACGATGGCGAGGAAAATAGGAAGCGAGTGGGATAACAATATTACAATGGCTATTTTCTTGATTGATATCCACTGGCGAAGCGGAATCTGCGAGATGAACGAGAAGTCCGAGTGTAAATTCGACCAGCTCTTCCATGGGAGAACACCCTTTTCGATGTCGAACGCCATGATGATCGTATTGACTGGGACCGTGGTAATCATCTCAATACCGGCGATAGCCATCAAACGGAAGTACTGGCTCGAGTTGACACCTGAGTTGGCCGTGAACATCTCATTGAATCGCTTGCGATGAATGTACAAGTTCTTAATAGTGAGCACTGCATATTATTCAGTGACAATGCTCCACGCACAAGATGGAGGCCATACCACAGTACGCCATGGTCACTAATCCAATGGCTATTGGCCACATGATTATGAGCGGAAAGGAAGGAAGGGCATTCAGTATGGAAGGATAACAGCCGATACCTTCGAAAATTTGAAAACGGCAAAACTGAACGATATAGGCTGGTGGATTCAAGGATCAGCATGTTCTTATTTCAAGTAGGGAAACAAAACACACAAAGAATCATCTGCAGTACTGGGAGACCGATGCCGAGCGAGAGGTCGATGATCATGTCTCGACGCTTTTCAGCCTGGGTGACGGTGACTGTCTGAACTGCTGAGACCTTGTACAAACGACGATTGATGCAGAGAGCCGCGACCGGAATTCCAACCTTGGCTCCTACTGTAAACCTAGTAGCTAGATGCCACCGTCATTCTAATCTGAATCTCGAACAGCAGTAATCGATGATTCAGACATACAGATGTCACACCACACTTGTGCCCGAATAACCACGTTATCCGACCAGATAACGCTGTTGATAAAATGATTGAAGCATAATAGACCAACCCAGACCATATACAAGCAAGTGCCTGTATCCCTTGCTGCGAGCAGTATCAGTGGCAGGACTTCGTATGACTTGCAGAGTTGTGCGACATACCTTTCATATGCCAGTAGAATGGAATAGCACACATCATAAACCCGACGAAGAACAGGCCACTGTAGGCTTGGATCCAAGTCGCCGTCATATCGGCAGTGGATACCGACTATACGTGAACGACGTGCAACAGGTGGAAGGCACGGGGGCAACAGTAATCTATTTGATGGATGACACGGTGAGCCAGATAACCAATGTCTGGGAGGGTGAAGTGTGGCATTATGGACCGAGGCTTATGAGGAAGATTCGTGACTTACAACACACTCATGTTGTGCACCCAAGTAGCAGTTCCTTGTACTCGACAATCCAGACGAGAAGTGTGCGGCGCCTCCGCTTGTGGTACATGAAACTAAAGAACTTGATCGCCGTCATCACCATCCATTCAGTAGATACATTGCCCTTCGTTGATTCATAGCGACTTCAACAATAAGAGATGTTTAGACCATATGTGTGACATACCTGGTGCTACATTTCGACACATACGTGGGAGCATTGATATATGTGGTGTCAGACAAAACATCACAATCATGATTGGTTTCTCATCACGATCATGTTCCTGTTCCCATTGATTTGGTAGCCTTGAACGCGTTTTTGTTCCTCTAGCACCACTGGTATTTGTACGTCTTCACTGGAATGATCGACGCTCACAATACGAGTTATGATAAATGCTCATCACTGATCAAAGAGGCCCACTGGGGAAATTCTGAATGATTCGACGTTCATGAGACGTTTCAGAACATAAGCTGCAAGATAGCTATCACCAAATAATGAATGACAATTGCGCAGAACTTGACGTCGCTCGACGCAGCAGAAGCGTAGTCCTGAGGAGGGCAAAGGCCACGACTCTCATCTTGGACTTCTAGGAAAAGTTGTAGCACTTGGGTCATGTGTCGGTTTTAGATCACTTCTAGACATTACTAACAATGCCAGGGTAATGCAAAATCTGAGACAAATCATGCATATCTCGCCAGAGAATCATCAGAATTCGATAGGGTCTTTTACAATGGATAGCTATAGGTCTTATGTACTTAGATGTGAATTTTATTTGTGGATTGTAAGGGTAGTCGAAGTAGCAGAACGAAGCCGCGTCGACAAACCCAAAAACCAGGGATTTGCAAAGAAATGTCACAAGTGGTCACGGATGCCGATTCAAATTCCACTCGGTATCTCCTGACGCGCTTGTTGATCATGAAATGGCCGAGATGAAGACATGTTTGTTATTGCATCACGTCCTCATCGGAGTTTCAATTCGCCAGGCGTCTGTCACGCTTTCTCGTATCTGATCGGAGATGCATTTCTGCAGATCTACATAGACTAGCTAATACGTTCGGATTAGCTCTAGAGCTCTTAGACAGTACTCTCGGATGTTCTCCATTTTTATCAGAGCTTTTAGAGCAACTGCATGACTTTCCGAGGTGTACCACACCTCCTCAAAATG